>CM060387.1:65939457-66166957 GCA_030545235.1 Helianthus tuberosus | reverse complement strand
GTATGTATGTATGTATGTATGTATGTATGTATGTATGTATGTATGTATGTATGTATGTATGTATGTATGTATGTATGTATGTATGTATGTATGTATGTATGTATGTATGTATGTGTGTGTGTGTGTGTATGTGTGTATGTGTATGTGTATGTGTATGTGTATGTGTATGTGTATGTGTGTGTATGTCTGTGTGTATGTCTGTATGTATGTCTGTGTGTGTGTATGTCTGTGTGTATGTGTGTGTGTGTATGTATTTATGTATGTATGTATGTATGTATGTATGTATGTATGTATGTATGTATGTATAAAGACGTATATATTTTAGTGTGTGTTCACTAACTCTTGACTTGCACCAAGCCTAACTGTGCAGGCAAACAATGATATCCTTAATAAGTGAGGGTTGATCACAAGATGTGTTTTACCATAAATGGGTCAACCACTACCAAAATGGGATCCCCCTACTGGTATATAGATTGTCACACACCATGATTGTGCTAATAGGCTTCAAACCACTAAGTTTATTAAGAACACTCACAAGATCGATGACCAAAACCGAATCACAAGCCCTGTTACAAAGAATAAGGGTAGTAAGAATTATCAAAGACATAACACAACTCTTTGCCAAAGTTAAACATTTAATTCAAACCAAGCTTCATCTACAACCTAAGCAATACAAGGAGTCTAGCCAAGAGTGGCCAATTTTTTAGGACAAATGAGCGTGTGCCAAGTAGCCGCTTGGCACAAATAAAAAATACACCGAGCCAACCAATTAAAACAAAGCACTACCATAGTTTTGTCAAAAAAATAATAATAAAGCGATAGGATGACTATAAGTCTAAACTGGGGGGAAACCGTAATTTGACATGAAAACAAAAACGATGGCAAAACTGTAAATCTAAACTAAGGGCAAAATTGAAATTCCCTGAGAGAAAAAAAAACAAAACAAATGACAAAACAGTAAATTTAAATGAAATTCCTTGATGGCCGCCACTTTTGACCGATCACAAAAGTATATTATTCCCCATCGGGGGAAATGTCAATAGAATCAAGTATATCAAAAGTGGGCTTTAATTAGAGATACGGTAGTCAACAAGAAGGAATCTTGATAGTTGTTATAGTAAATTACTGTTTTGGCCCCTTTGGTTTAGCTAATTTAACCATTTCAGCCTAAAAATGAATCTTTCAACATATCAGACACCGAGATTGCATTTTATAACGGTTTTGGCCCCTGATACTAAGTTTGTTACTTTTTTGCAGTTAAGTGTAAGAGTGATTAGGTCATTATATACCTTAGGGGCTATTTTTTATAATTACAAAGTTCTTTTAATATTTAAGAGATTATTAATGCAATTATTCAAGTTTTTTTTTATTATTTTGTTATTTTCACAATAATTATTTAAAAAATGCTTTTTAAATATACAAACAAATATGTATTTCCATTAACCGTTTCTTTTTATAAAAGTCGTTTTAAAAAATAATTTGTTATTTTACATTTTGTTTAAACCATCTATCGTTTTTAAAATTGTTCCGGTTTAACTTTTAGAGTTAACTGTCATTTTCGTCCCTGTGGTTTGGTCACTTTGGCCATTTCAGTCCATTTTTCAAAAATGCGCCATTTTCGTCCCCCACGTTCTGGAAAGGTGTCATTTCAGTCCAAAAATCATAACCCAGTTAAGTCAGTTTGTAAATAAGGACTGATTGTGTAAATTTGTAACATAAAGGACTGATTGTGTAAATTTGAAAAATGGACTGAAATGGCAGTTAACACCACCACCACTAGCCCTGCCACCACCACCACTCCGTTGCCACCACCGCCACCACAGCCCTGCCACCACCACCACTCCGCTGCCACCGCCACCACTGAAATGGTCATCATCGATCATCATCGACCTTCATCATCATTTGGTCTTCTCCGACGAATAACCACCCGACACCCCCCCTTTTTCTTGGTTAAACAGTCGGCCACCACCATTTGGTGGTGGCGTACGGCGGCACGACAACGAGAGAGAAAAAGGAGGGAGGAACAGAGAGATAGAAAGGGGCGACGAGACGGAGAACGGGAGTGCGACAGAGGTGGTAGTGCAGCAGGGCTCCGGTGACCAAACAATAGTCAATTTAACGAGTGGCCATTGGCCAATGATTTGCATCTCCACGAGAACACATATCCCTTCTACCTTCCACCCAATGAGAAATAAATTTCTCATTCACGATTACGTCATATCAATTTAAGAGAGGCCACATTCCAAAACTATGTCACCCACATTCCAAATCTTTTTTTTTCTTCTTGTCTTCTTCTAGTTTATTCTTATGTTGTTGCATCCTATTTTCTTACAATCTTCTGATTGTGTTACCAAGTTCTAGTACGTGGTTGTGTTACCCTCACCTATACAATCGATATGTTTACCCAAAACAGAACAAGAAACGCTCACCGGAGCCCTGCTGCACTACCATCGTCACCGGCGAACCGCCGCCTTACTACCGCCACAGTACCCCACCGCCGCCAGCAACCTGCTGCACTACCACCTCCGTCGCACTCCATTTCTCCGTGTTCGAAGTTCTCGAATTTCCCGATCATCATCGTATCAGCAACATCGCTCCTTCAAATAACCATCATCATCACACCTTCAGCCATCTTCACTGTTCCGTTCGTCATCAGTCTCCGGTCACGTTCATCACCTCCGTTTCGGTATCGAGTTCAAGTCCATTTTTCAGTCCATTTCAGTGGTGGTGGTGGTGGCAGCGGAGTGGTGGTGGTGGCAGGGCTAGTGGTGGTGGTGTTAACTGCCATTTCAGTCCATTTTTCAAATTTACACAATCAGTCCTTTATGTTACAAATTTACACAATCAGTCCTTATTTACAAACTGACTTAACTGGGTTATGATTTTTGGACTGAAATTGCACCTTTCCAGAACGTGGGGGACGAAAATGGCGCATTTTTGAAAAATGGACTGAAATGGCCAAAGTGACCAAACCACAGGGACGAAAATGGCAGTTAACTCTAACTTTTAAATCATTTGTTTATTAAAAGCGTTCTTTTTAAAGTTGTTTGTCTTTTAAAGTTTTTTTAAACATTTTATTTTATACCATTCTTTTTAATATCATTTATTTTTAAACATTTCTAAATTACTCACTTTTTAAGTCGTTTATTTTTAAATTTTACCAAATGACGTGTATAAAAAACAAAAGAAATGTAAGATTTGAAAAAAAAAAACGTTCTAATAAAAAGTTTGCAAAAGATTGTTCTTTTTTCAAACTTTTTTTAGAATGATTTATTTCTTTTTCAAATCTTCCATGGATTTCACCGTTTGTTTTTTCAAAATTCGTTATTTTTTAACCTTTCGTTTATTAAATTCGTGTGTTTTTTAGTTCCTTACACTTGTTAACATTTTTTTTCAGGTTTTGCTTTTTCTATAAACATATTTTTTTAATATTCGTTTTTTAAACCACTCGTTCGTTTAAAATCGATCGTTTTTAAATTCCTTCGAATTTTGAAATCGTTCATTTTCTTAAGTTCTTTTTCCATAACGGCTATAAGTAAACTGAATACCAAGATTAAAAATGAATGATTTCAAAAACGGGCTTTTAAGGAATGGTTTAAAAAGAAACGCTTTTAAAAAAATAACGACTTAGAATAACGAATTGTTTTAAAAAGTTTAAAATAATGATTTTAGAAAGAACGGTATAAAATGAATCTATTGAAAAAAAACTTTAAAAGACAAACAACTTTAAAAAGAACGATGTTAATAAACAAGCGGTTTAAAAACAAATAATTTTAAAAACGATAGACGGTTTAAAAAAATGTTAAAAATCAAATGATCTTAAAAACGACGTACATAAAAAACAAAGGTTTAATGAAAATACATATTTATTTGTATATAAAACATATTTTGTTAAATAATAATTGTTAAAATAACGAAATAATAAAAAAAAACTTAAGTAATTGCATTAATAATCTGTTAAATATTAAAAGAACTTTGTAATTATCAAAAACACCACCTAAGGTATATAATTACCTAATTATCCTTACACTTAACTGCCTAAAAAGTAATAAAGTTAGTTTCAGGGGCCAAAACCATTATAAAATGCAATCTCGGGGTCTGATATGCTAAAATATTTCTTTTTGGCCTGAAATGGTTAAACTGGCTAAACCACATGGGTCAAAATAGTAATTTACTCTAGTTTTTATTAGGATTACTTTCATATATGCCTTACAAACTTGAAAATTTTCATATATACCAAACAAAGAACAAAAAATATCATATATGCCCTTACAAAAACTAAAAATATAATATATGCCCTTACAAAATAGTTTAAATATCAAATATACCCAATTTATTTAAAACAAATTAATAAATAATCATTTTACACTTATTTTTTCAACTTCTAAGTTTTCATATATGCTCATCTTATAACTTCATATTTTATATAACACATTTTAAGATTAAATTTATTTTTACCCAATTTTGTTTTTTTTTTAATAAATATAAATATTCTCCATATATATAATATTTAAACTAAATAAACTAAGTTAGAAAAAAGTAAATATAATATTTGAAGTTAAAGGTAACGTATGGGATTTCAAAGTTATAGAAAGATAAGGGTAAATTTGTCTTTTATTAAATTGTTTTTAATGAATTGTGTGTATGTGATATTTCAACTACTTTGTAAGAATATATGATATTTATAATTTTACAGGGGTATATATAATATTTTGCAAGTTGGTAGGGATATATAGAAAATAGGGGTGTGCAAAAAACCGAATTAACCAAACCATACCGAATTAACCGAGAAAATCGAACCGAAAAACCGAACCAAATAAAAAACCGGTGGGTCGGTTAATGATTTTTTTGAAAACCGAAAGTAGCGGGTTGGCTATGGTTATCATTTTTTCCATACCCACCATAACCAAACCGACATGTTATAAATCTTTGTAGGATTTAGGACTTTTCACCATATTTTTAATATTTGATGTTTTTTACTGAAGTTTTTAGTATTTATGGGTTTTTCATATCATTTTGTGGTTTTTGTTGAATGTTTATTTGAATTTATAGAATGTATCATATCACTTTATTTGAATATTCGATAATAATTGGTATTAATATTATAGATTATATGTATTCTTTAATACTATGTAATATACTAATATATACAAATATGCAATAACAATTTATTATATATTAAAAAAAGCTATTTTTAGCTAAGCTAAATACACGATTAATCACCCATAACAGACTCGCTATAACCATCAAAACCAAATAACCATAACCATAACCACTATAACCGATCGGTTATGGTTATGGTTATCCAATAACCGACAGCACGGTTATTGTTATGGTTTTTGATCAAAACCGACCAATGCACACCCCTAATAGAAAATTGCTCATTTTTGTTAAGTTAAAAAAAAGATAGAGATTTGGTTACGAATTCAGTAAATAATAATATTTGATCAGCAAATTACCAAACTGCCCTTGAAAGTTCTACGAAATTACTTCAAAATGCCATCGTTGCTTTTTCTTTGATTTGGGCAGCGTAATCATGCGATTTAGCCTATACCAACTTCACTTTTGCAATTCGTTGGATAAGCCCAGAAGGCCAGAATTGTGAAGATGTATTTGAATCCAACTAGTTGATTTTCCGCCCGCATGTTGCGGCGGGGACCTAATGTCTGCAAAACGCGTATCGGCAACGGCAAGCAGATAACGAATATCAAAACATAAATAAAAATGACGTGGTAACGATAGTCACTTCGTCCTAAAAAAACGATTTTAAATAATCTAATATATAATAATAGGACCCACACGTTCTACACGTTGGAAATTCGATTGTTTTCAGTTTAGTTATTACGGTACTAACACGTTAAAATATGGATGAGCTCGGTACAGGTAACGTCACCAAAAGTACCAATCCGGAAAATCATCGAAATTAGGTATCGGCACCGAAAATGCTCGGTACCATACGGTATGGTATTTGAAAGTAAAAATCAGTAAATACGGGTATGGTGCTAGACCAGTATCGAACCGAAAGTAACGATTCTAAAAACGCCAAAAGGTGGGTACCAAATTGGTACCGAAAATGATTGGTATAGTAAATTTGGTACCAATACAATACCGGTTTGATTACAGAACTTGATATGATTTGCTTATCAATAATCTAAATATCCAAGTTAATTTTACATGCTACAATTCATTCATTATAGAAAAAGACAAAAAAGAAAACAAAATAAGTTGTGTATATAAAACATCATTCAAACAAAATACAATTTACTTACATTGTGTATGAAAAGTAATCTAAACGGTGCAATTACTTGCGTTGCTACGATGCTACTGGATTTGATTAGCTCGGTACCAACCGGTACCGAAAATACCGTTACCGAAAATCCCCAAAAGTGGGTATCGGCACCGAATATACCTGGTACGGTATGGTTCGGTACCGGTTGGTACTGGTACGGTACTGGTATTTGAGGGTAAAAACCGGTGAATACCGGTGCCGAACCGATACCAAAAATGTCAAAAGTCGGTACCATTTGGTACTAAAAATATACCTGGTTTGGTAAATTTGATACCAGTACCGGTACCCGATACCATTTGCTCATTCCCTCAATGATGTTACTATTCATTGGGTTGTGTATGAAAAGTAATCTAAACGGTTTACTTGCTTTGCTACGTTGTTACAGGATTTGATGAGCTCGGTACCAACCGGTACAGAAAATATCGTTACCAAAAATCCCTAAAAGTGGGTACCGGTACCGAATATACGTGGCACGGTACGGTTCGGTACCGGTCGGTACTGGTACGGTACCGGTCGGTACTGGTTCGATACCGGTATTTGAGAGTAAAAAACGGTGAATACCGGTGCCGAACCGATACCGAAAATGTCAAAAGTCGGTACCAATTCGGTACCGAAAATATACCCGGTTTGGTAAATTTGATGCCAGTACCAATACCCGATACCATTTGCTAATCCCCTTGATGATGTTACTGTTCATTGTCTTCAAATTCTAATATATAGGTAATTATAATATGAATACATTTCTCGCAATATATAAATAAAATATTATATAATACAACATTAGACGTATACAGGGGAAGTTCCGAAGGGCGATTTTTCGAGGAGTAGTAGGGGATACGAACCGAGATTAAAGATCAAGATACGAGTCGGTTACGCAAACGTGTTAGATTTTCGGTTTGATTACTTTGTGTTTTCAGATTTATAAACATGATTGGCTACTCGTTTCATATCTCTTTATTTGCATTCTTGACTATGATTATTGGCTAGTTATTTTTCTACTCAGGTTTGTGATGAATATTTATTGATAATCACTAATTTATTGGTATTTGGTAATTTATTGATGGAGTAAATATTAAAGTAAGAAACCTAATTATTTTTTACTAGATGTGTGCATACTTTATTCTAATTTATTATCTTATATATGTTCCTTCTGTGTCTTTGTGAATGTATTTCATGTATAGAAGCATGTTAGGTTACCTACTTTATGTTTGTAACTAGTTTATGGTTTATGAAACACGTATTCCATAGGAACATTGTTTAATAATTTAGAGGAGTTTAGTGTTTTACTTACTCTTGAGACCGAAAGGAGATAAATAGTTAGGATTGTCTTTGGTGTTAGGTATTTAGGTGCAGTGGGACCTGATCGATGTCGTTTGGTCGGTAAAAATGTATAAATAAGTAGTATGTGGAAAGTCGAGTCGTCTCAACGAGTAATTGGTGGTCAGTTCAGTTTTGATTAAATTGCTAATTATTAAAAGAAACAAATTGATTTTTTTTGGCCGAGTGAGTTTCAAAGCAACAAACTTTAACTTTTGATTTAAAACAGTTGTGCGAAAATAATCTTCTCCTGGCTTCGGGTTTGGTGACAACAATTAATTTAATTAACTAGTGGGAAGTCATTAATGGTGACTACGTGCGTTATTAATCCGGTGACAATTGAAGATCTAAATTTAAAGGGTTCGATGCAACAACTCTCAATTAATAATTTGAGCAAATCAACAAAATCAAATCTTTGACGCGAAAACCCACAAATGGATTTTATACAACTTAAGAGGTTAACAAATTCACTCCCAAAATCTAGTCAAAACAAAATATAAAAGTTTTTTAGAACAAACCCTACACCCGAAGAAAATCATCGAAAATTAGCTGCGCATGGTTGTCATCTTGTTGCTTTGATTTCTGTGCTCAGCCATAAAAACTACGAACCTAGAGATCCTCCAAACAGCCATCAACAAACTTGCGAATAATGATTCTCCATAAAGCTGCCGTCTAATAATAATCTCCAAGCACGACCTGTTTTCTAATGGGCCTCATTGTGTTGAATTAATTATGAACTCAAAGAATACTAATTAAGCCTCAAAGTCAACGTAGCCGTTCTTTTTGAATTCCACCATCTGCTCCTTTTGTTCCAGCCCAATTATAATACAATCCAATTTGAAGCCCATGCTCATCACTTAATTCTTAGTCCTCAAGAGCAATGCCAACTTCCCTGAACAAAATCAACGAAGAATACAATACAATACAATACAATACAATATAATATAATATAATATAATATAATATAATGCATTACCCCAATCGTTCTTGAGACTTAATAATCTTTATATCCAGAGGTGGACCCATATAGAGTGGGTCGGGGTCTCCGGACCCCAATGTTTTAAAAAAATTAGTAGATTTGGTATATTAAATTGTATAAGGACCCCATAAATACAATGAGGTAGACACCATAGAAAGAAAAGGAAACATGGTGTAGTGGTAAATCCTTTTCTTTATTAACAAGAGGTCATCGGTTCAATACTTGTATAACTTGTTTTTCTTGTTTTTTTAATCTAGTTCAACCTCGCTATGAACCAACCCGAACGAGGACCGGCCCGAAAATTTTAACGTTTTGTTATGAAAATTTTGAACACCGAAAAACTGGACCCCATTAAAAAAAATATTGGGTCCACCACTGTTTATATCTCGTATCTGGTATAATTATATCGTTTAAGCACATTTTTCTATATAACCTACTATATGCAAAATATATATATATATATATAGTTTATACTAAAGTCGATGCATTTATATTATAGTTAATACCAAATAACAAGTACCTAAATTGCATCGATCAACCACCACAAGTGGCCTAGTGGTGGAGTGACTTGGGTTCTCCAATGGAGACCCAAGTTCAATTCCCATTAGTGCCACTTTGGTGGCCACCGACACCCGCTTTAAGCCGGACCGAGGACACTCGAGGTCTCGGGTTTGAAACATGTTTCTTACCCCTCTTTGATGGCTATGGGTATTTGCCGCCAGGGATCCTTGTCGGGTGGTGAACTGGGAAGGGAGATCCCTTCCGCGGTCAGGGGTACCGTGCAACTACCCTTTTTTTTAAATTGCATCGATCAAGAGCGATAAAAGATCTTGCCTAGTATTTTTTGTTTTCCTAAGTTTATCAAGTTTTTTTAGGTTATCCTGTACACTCTAGGGTGTATTGTGATTAGTGAGACTGAGAGAAGATCAGGTATGTGGGTACTTTAGTATTGTTGGAGATACTGGGAGGTGATCTAACCTACATACTAGTGAGCTTTAATTGACCTTTTAGGATTTTTAAGAGAAGTTATTGAGACTGGGAGGAGATTTAGCTTATCTTTAGTCTAAAAGTGTCTCATCATTAGAATACGGTTCCATCATAGTTACCACTGCCAAGAGAAAACCCAGAGTTACGAATAGGATTCCAAACCTTGGTAGTACCTTCTCATCCTTGATTTGACCCTACGTATCTTAGTTGCGTCTTGTTAGTTCAGTTATCTTAGTGCACCAATATTTAATAAAAACACTCAAAACCCCAAATAAACCAGTTAAGTAATTAGTTGAGTCAGAGTCTAGTTAGCGTCGCTAGTGTCTCATGGTTCGATATTCGGACTTCATTGAGCTTTACTACATACGATAGGTATACTTTCATGTAAGTGGTCGAGCATTTAGAGAGTCTTAGTTTATAAATTTAAAATTAGAGTGTCTAAATTAGGTTTGTTTTATAGATCATATTTTACACATCAGTGGCTTGTCGATTTATCCCCTTCACCGCAAATCTACACGTGACCGAAGGGATCTGGACATTTCTTCGCCTCAAATCTATTGCAGTTAGGAGCCGATCTAAAACGACCCGCCAAACCAGGAGAGTCACCTTAAGCGGTACCTATCCGTTCCAAGTAAATTCGATCCCAATGTTGGTGAAGGACTGCTTTTCTATAACTTTTCTTATGTTGTGAAATGAAAAACTGCCAAACGATTCCAGCAGCCATATGCAAATGTCATGCCCGAGCCAAATGAGAAGGCGCCACTGCTGCAATAAGGTCGACCAGTTCAACCAGCTCTGTTTGACTAAGCGGCTGCCTAGACAAATTAAAGTGTAGTTCGGATAGGTATAGTTAAATTATAATAACATTAACATATGTATTATGAAATTATTTACGGAACCTATTTTATTTTATCGTTTGTTTTAATATGCGGTCACTCATCTAAATAAAATAAATAAAAATTACTAGATTGTGGTTGGTTACTCTTTTTATTTTTTCAACTTTAAACAAGTTATAACATTAAAAAACATTTAACATGTAACATCCCAAAACGCGAATTTTAAGATTCGTTAGAATGACACTATGTTCAGTTTAAATAAATATAATAACCAAGTTATTAAACTTTGTTAAATGTCTAACTAAACAACCAAAGGAAGGAAATTGCTACAATTATGATCAAGTAACAACTATAGGGGCCAAGGTTGTTAAAAAGGGGAAAATTTATATTAATTAAAAACATAATTAAAACCCAAAAACACACATTGAGTGTGTGTGGGTGTCGATGTGCGACCAGGAGAGGAGAAGAAAGGGGGTCAAACCCTAGATCACAAAATCCATCAAATTGAAAGGGGATTTAAGGGCTAAATGAATGCATGAACCAAGAAAGTCGATCACCTAAGTGTTTCTAACATCAAGTTAGTCGAATTTGGTGTTTTGATGATGTTTGATTAAGTGGGCTTTGTGTAATCCGAAAATATAGTGTAAGATTAAACATGAATGTTTGTTATAATGAATGTGTAGATGCTAAAATATGTTTAATTTTGACTATGGTGATGATTTGGGAAAACCCCACTTGTATTAGTAGTGAAGATGATGATAAAGATGATTATTCATGTTCAACAGATGTGTATTGTTGATGAATCATGTTGTATACAATGAGTAATTTTAGTTAATTTGAATATAGTATGAAGGTTATATGATCCTAGTTGAATTTGATGATCTATGCTATGAATTAGGAGGATTATGCAATAAAATACTTGTACATCGAGCTTTGCATGTTGTATGCACATCAAGTGTTTGATAAAATGTCCAAGTGACCAAAAATAGCAGGAATTGTATGCACATGATGGATATTATATGTAGAATGTGATAATGATGTTATTGGTAGTAGATTAGCATAAAGAATGTGTTTTACACGGAGTATACGTGGGAAATTAGTTTGATGAAATGGTTTAGTAAGAAACACGCATTAGAAGGTAGTGCCATATGCTAGTTGAAATGTTAATGAAGCCGAATGTGAAATGTAAATTGACATGATCATTCATATGTATAATTTTATATGCTAACAAGAATGTGGATGCAATGAAATGAAAATATAGGGATCATGTCAAGATGGATGGAAGCATAAAGGGCTAACGGGTCATGAGGACATGAAGAAACGAGAGCGAAGATGGATGCGTAAGGTAAGTAAATTCCCGGACTTCCTCTTTAGTAGTAAATGAAATTATTGGAAAATGTTATTGATAATTGTCAGTAATTATATTGAGATGTGTTTTTTTAATGATGATATCAAGTAAGGATATTAAGTAAGTAATTTCCGGAATCACTTCTTAGTTGTTGAAGTAAGGTAACGACTAGTTAATTAAGCATGATGACGATTGAAGTTGCGTATGGTTTTGGTTGTATGAAATCATGGATTTTTACTACGTAGACCGAACGGGTCAAAACAAGGTAGTATTGATATGTCAGAATGATGTTTAATTAATGGCTACGGTATTATAACCGGGTAATTGTCACACCCCGATTTCCACGTGTCACCGGTGGGCCCGGTGGGGGAGTATCATGACGTGGTTGGCAACATAATAGTCAAACAACACAATAATCAATATGCACAGCGGAAGCAAATTTAAAAGGTATAATACAACCGAATTTAATATTGTAATATCAAATGTCACAATATTCGGAAGTTTATCCACAGATAGATCGAAAATAAAATAGTATTAATAGTTCAACAGACTTCAGGCATCTTAAGCTTGCGAGACTTCTAGTGATGCTAACGAGAAATCCCAGCCAATTACGCTTAGTACATGCATTTAATCTTTTTGGGAAAATACGTCAGTTTACACTGGTAAATACAATCAACTGACTCATTTTGGAAAATGATTGAAAATTGGTTTGGATGCACGTGGCATAAACATTTTATTTAACTTGGGAGAATTATTTAATATTATAATCTTGTGAACGAATTACATGTTCCTTGTGCGTTCAGTAGCCCGGATCTTGTCCGGGTTAAGGATCAATAGACACACCACATATTCTTTTGTGCACTGACGGGTGTACGCCTACACCCCGTGCTTAAGTCGTGGCCATTTCATAAAATGATGTCAGGGATATCCGGGACATGCTCATTAACCCCCCTAAGGCTTTAAGTAACAAGACTGTTTAAACGAGCCGATCAAATTATTCAATTAACCACCCAACGATGGAAGATTTGATGCCCGATCAAGCGGTATGCTATATACCGTAACCCAAGCCCGTATAGGGAAAATAAGTTAAAAGTATTTACCTGAGCAATGTATAAATCACAATAAGCAAATTGCAAGTAGCTTTTACTGGTTCTCCTAATCTGGAACGAAGGTTTATAATAACCTATTAGAATCCTAACGGGTCTTTAGTTAAGCTTAAGCTTAGACCGGTTAGTTTCGAAGATACGGTTCGTACGCACGATTAAGCGTAGACCGGATAGAATGTGATTTAGACCCGACAAGTTCAGAGACTTGTTTAATATGGGTCCTTCATGCACATTCTGGATTTTGAGATAAAACCGATAAGCTTTGACCCGTTTCGGCTAATTTATGTAAACTTGTTACATAAACCGAACCGAACGCGTAATAAGCGTAACGGGTAATAATGAGAGCCATTTGGACATTGGGCTGACACCCAATGGTTGCCATTTACAGGTTTCCTAAGTTAATATGCTCCAAATATGTTGTGACATCAGTAAGGTGTCTTTTATTATGCCCGAAACGAATTTAAACACAAACTATGCCCCGTAGGGGTAGTTTGGTCATTTTAAAGGTTGTAAAAGAGTTTAAGTGTTAACCTGAGTTACAGGCCTGATGTAATCAGCAAATATACTCAATTTGCTAAGTTTTATCAGTAGGTTAAAGTATATATGTGAAATTTATCAATTATAACCAAACTATGCCCCGTAGGGGTATTTTGGTTATTTCACATAAGCCGAAAAGCTCAAATTTAAGTCCGAGTTTAACAACTTTTGCTTACTGTTAAAATATTATAATTTGCCTCAAATATCAGTAGGTATCAACCCTTGTATGTTTAATATGGTTATAGTATATACTATGCGTTAAAAACGCTTAAAAGGCGATTAGAAGCCATTTCCGGGTTTGATACTTAAAGCTGATATTTTTATTATTCCAGAAGGCTTAAAATAATTTATTTATCATATGTGATCAGTAGCAAAAGGTTTGGAGTTTATTAGATATGTAAAACTCATTTTATGGCCCGAAAGGGCAAAACCGACAATTACCGGATTAAGCCTACGACTACTAGTTATGCTCAGCCTAAAATTAATTAAAAATATTTAAAAATCCCAAAATAATATATTACATCAGTGGGTAAAGATTTTGGTATCAAAAAGTAGGCTTAACTAGGCTATACACTAATTACACCGTTTTATTAACATAAAGCTTTCATTTTGCGCTAATGAGCATAACTCTCAATTTACACCTCAAACTGATGTCAAACTTTTCATACAAGTTTATATATCAGTAATTAAAGTTTCTACTCTTTTAAATTTCCAAAAATCACGTTTTAAGGTAATAAGGGCATAATGGTCAACATATGAGCAATTAACGGAATCATGCATATTAATTGGATAACTAATGATCCGAGGTGTATAATCACAGAGGGTTATACTAGCATGTAACCTGGTCCAAATAAAGCTCTAAGGCATTTCTAAATCATGCCTAAACGGGTCAGAACTGAAAGTCAAAGTATAAGTCAAACTATGCGACTTTCGGTTCCGAACCGGGTCTAAACAGGAAATTGTCGGGTTGAACATGTTTAGACATGTTCTTACACTAATTACCAAGTTATATTAATGATCAAACATGTTGTATATGTTCTACATTGCTAATTATGCATAAATTGTAATTTACACATTCTGTTGACTTTTTATTAACACGTTTGACCCGACATTAGACATAGTTAGAGTGGGAATCAGAGGGAACCTTTTTGAGGGTTTATTACCCACATAATTACCAACTTATAAATACTTTTGATTCGATTAATCACTGGACCATTAGTGATTAATCTTAAAGTCAACCGTTAATTACGACGGTTTGACTTTCAAGCTATAACTAAGCTAAAACTTAATTTAGAAAGGTTTAGCAAGCTTACCAAGGTCCTATGCACGAAATGTGAACACTTGAGAGAAGGCTTGAGCTCCAGAAATGATCGGAAAATGCAGATGAAGGTGTGATCAATTGGTTGCAACTCAAGACCCTTTTATAGTGAAATTTTCACCACAAATTGTTAACACCAAGGTCTAACACTGACCACAAATCATCAACATGTGTCCCTAAGTGTGTAGGACTGTTTAGGGGTCGCCCATGTTGCATTAATGTCGATTAAAGGTCGATTTAGCGCGTTTGCATGAGGCTGTCTACGCTTTCTGTTACTGGGCACCTGACGCGGCCCGTATAAGATTTCCTTAATCTTGACGCGGCCCGCCTCAGCCTTGTTATCAGATTTTCACATTTTCTATTTTCCACATACATGTCTCTTGGCCTTTCGAAAGGGCAACTAGCTTATATTTTGCAATTTGACCCCTTTATATTTACCCACAAGGGCTTTAGGACTTATACCCACTTTGCCAAGTCCCTGGACACTTCCGGTTAACACGAAAAGTCATAACTTTCAACGTTCACGCTTTAATCCCTCGCACACGAATTTGATCATAACTTTCTCATACGATAACGAAACTTTATGAAATTTATATCGCACATTCTAGTGAGCATAATTATCAGTTACAAAGCTTCGGGTTTGTCAAAAGGTCACTCAGAGGTATAACTTAAACATGTTGACACATTTAACCCCTGTAGTTTGTAATCTCTCACTTTTAGCTTTGTATGATCCATGATTTATTCGTTTGATGCTATAAACATTATGTAGGGTTAATGTACAATATATTTATTCACTGTTGACATTTAGAACCCGTATATTCACATACTTTCCATAACTGTCAACTTTAGTCCTTCCATAACATTCTTTCACACGTTCAAACATATGACACGTGTCTACACATTATAGGACGTGAATTTTCGAGGTGTTACATCCTCACCCCCTTAAAATAAATCTCGACCCGAGATTTACTGAAATAAGTAAGGGTACTTTTCTTTCATCGTGGATTCAACTTCCCACGTGTATTCGGGACCTCTACGGGCATCCCATTTGACCTTTACAATAGGTACATGCTTCCTTCGAAGCTTCTTAACCTGTCGATCTTCAATCGACAATGGTTTTTCCACAACTTTTAAGCTCTCATCTATATGCACATCTGTATGGGGTATAACCAGTGATTCATCAGCGAAGCACTTCTTCAGATTGCAGATGTGGAACACATTGTGAATTCCACTGAGCTCTTCAGGTAAGTTTAACTTATAGGCAACTGACCCGACACGTTCGATAACCTCGAAAGGTCCTATGTATCTCGGGCTTAGCTTGCCTTTCTTACCAAATCGCATCACCCCTTTCCAGGGTGATACCTTAAGTAACACTTTATCACCTACTTCGAAGTGAAAAGCTTTACGCTTTGGATCTGCATAACTCTTCTGCCTATCTCGGGCAGCTTTGAGACGGTCACGAATCTGGACAATCTTGTCCGTCGTTTCGAACACTATCTATGGTCCTGATAATTGGACGTCTCCAACTTCCGCCCAACAAACTGGCGTTCTACACTTTCTACCATATAAGGCCTCAAAAGGCGCAGCCTTTATGCTGGTGTGGTAGCTATTGTTGTAGGAGAACTCAATTAGTGGTAGGTGCTTATCCCAACTACCACCCAAATCGATCACACATGCACGTAGCATGTCTTCCAACGTTTGAATAGTACGCTCACTCTGACCATCTGTCTGAGGATGGTAAGCTGTACTGAAATTCAAACGCGTGCCCAAAGATTGTTGGAAACTCTTCCAAAAATGTGACGTGTATCTAGTATCTCTGTCAGAGATAATAGACACAGGTATGCCATGTAAGGCTACAATCTTATCCACGTATAACTGGGCTAACATGTCGGAGCTATAAGTCTCCTTGATGGGTAAGAAATGTGCTGACTTAGTCAGTCTATCAACTATAACCCATATTGTATCATTGCCTTTCCTTGTTTTAGGTAACTTGGTGATAAAATCCATAGTTACCATTTCCCACTTCCACGTAGGAAGTTCAGGCTGTTGTAGCAAACCTGACGGCTTTTGATGCTCGGCTTTGACTTGCGCACATGTCAAGCATTTAGCTACATGGGTGGCCACAGACTTTTTCAAGCCTATCCACCAATAATTTGCCCTTAGATCCTGGTACATCTTATCAGCTCCAGGATGAACGAAGTATTTGGAACTATGGGCTTCCTGGAGGATGACATCTCGAAGTCCTCCATAAACTGGAACCCATATGCGTCCATTTAATCTTAGAATTCCGTCCTTGCTAAGAGTTAACTGCTCCTCAGTTACCCCTAGCTTTTCATTAGGATAGTTAGCTTCCAACACAGCTTTCTTCTGTGCAGTTAACAACCTTTCAGTCAAACTGCTCTTTATCTCCATGCGCTTGGCATTGATTCGGATGGGTTTCACCCTCTCCTTTCGACTCAAGGCATCGGCGACTACATTCGCCTTGCCGGGATGGTATCGGATTTCACAATCATAATCATTTAAAGTTTCCATCCAACGGCGTTGCCTCATGTTTAATTCCTTCTGATTAAACAGATGTTGAAGGCTCTTGTGATCAGAATAGATCACACACTTGATCCCATATAGATAATGCCTCCATAGTTTTAGTGCGAATACAACGGCACCCAACTCCAAGTCGTGGGTGGTGTAATTCTTTTCATGCACTTTTAACTGTCTTGAAGCATAGGCAATAACCTTACCTTTCTGCATAAGCACACACCCCATGCCAGTGTGCGATGCATCGCAGTAAACCACGAACTCTTCTATTCCATCTGGCAATGTCAGAACTGGGGCGTTGCTCAACTTTTGCTTCAGAATAACAAAGGACTCTTGCTGCTTAGGGCCCCAAATGAACTTTACTTTCTTCTTAGTCAAGGAAGTTAGGGGTGCAACAATCCTTGAAAAAATTTCGATGAAACGCCTGTAATATCCTGCCAATCACATGAAACTACGAATCTCTATAGGCGTCTTTGGCTCTTGCCAGTTCATAACTGCTTCAACCTTAGCGGGATCCACTTGGATACCACGCTCACTCACCACATGTCCAAGGAATTGGACTTCTCGAAGCCAAAATTCACACTTAGAGAATTTGGCATAAAGTTTCTCCTGGTGCAGAAGTTTGAGAATACAACGAAGGTGTTTCTCATGGTCAGCTTGATTCTTAGAATAAATGAGGATGTCGTCGATGAAAACGATGACGAATTTATCTAAGTATGGCTTGCAAACGCGATTCATGAGATCCATGAATGCGGCCGGTGCATTAGTGAGCCCAAAAGGCATCACTAGGAACTCATAATGACCATAACGAGTCCTAAATGCTGTTTTGTGCACGTCTTCATCTCTAACTTTCAGTTGATGGTAGCCTGACCTTAAGTCAATTTTCGAGAAATAACTTGCTCCTTGCAATTGATCGAACAAATCATCGATCCTTGGTAATGGGTATCTATTTTTTATCGTGACATTATTAAGCTCACGATAATCGATGCACAGACGCATCGATCCATCCTTCTTCTTCACAAATAGGACTGGCGCTCCCCATGGAGACGAACTAGGTTTAATGAAACCTTTTGCCAGCAATTCGTCCAGTTGTGTCCTCAATTCCTTCATTTCTGTGGGCGCCAACCTATAAGGTGCTCTAGCAACCGGTGCTGCTCCAGGGATGATATCAATCATGAATTCCACTTGCCTATCTGGTGGCAAACCAGGTAGTTCTTCCGGAAAAACTTCTGGGTATTCAGAAATGACAGGGATGTCTTCTATCTTTGGTTTAGGCTCATCAATAATCACCTGTGCCATGTAGATGACACAACCCTTCTTTAAACACTTGGAAGCCTTGAGCATAGTCACTTGCTCAGGTAATCCATACTGGGTATCTCCCCGAATGGTAAGTGATTCACCAGACGGAGTCTTTATCACCACTTGCTTTCTGTTGCAGACAATTTGGGCCTGGTTATGAGATAACCAGTCCATGCCCAAGACTATGTCAAAACCGGCTAATTTAAATGGAAGTAGAGACAAAGGAAAAGAATGGTTCTTAATGGATATAACACATCCCTCTAACACAGTTGAGACGGTTTCTAAGGAGCCATCCGCTAACTCCACCTCATAATTTACATTTAAGGTTTTGACATGTAATTTCAGCAATTTGCAAAATTTATGATCTACAAACGACTTATCAACGCCTGAATCAAATAGTACTCTTGCAAAGACATCATTTACAAGGAAAGTACCTGTAATAACGTTGTCGTCTAGAATCGCTTCCTTTGCGTCCATTCTGAAGACTCAAGCATTAGTCTTCTTGGCCTCTTCAGGCTTCTTGGTGTACTTAGGGCAGTTGGTTTTAATGTGCCCCTTTTCATTGCAACGGTAGCACGTTGCGTCTTTCATCTTCTTGCAATCCAAGGTTTTGTGTTCCGTGGACTTGCATATCCCACATGCATAGGTTTTTGACTGAGTCTGTGAGTTCGACTCGAGTCTGCACTTTCCATAGTGCTGTTTCTTGCAAATTTTGCATTTGGGTTTCTCACCAGAGTGATGCCCATCTTTCCTTGACTCCGATCCTTTCTTGTTGTCACCGTTCCCACGGTGTTTCTTGTTCGATCTCCGTGAACCATCATCTTCACGTTTTCTCTTCTCAGCCTCCTTATTCCTCAGCGATCTTTGCCTGACCGCATCCAAAGTGAGGGACAAGGATATGTCAGCTACTGATCTAAAAGTAGCTGGCCAAGAAGCCTTCACGCTTGCCTTGATTTCCGGGGCTAAACCACCGATAAAACGAGCTATTCTTTTTGGCTCTGGGGTTACCAGATATGGAACCAACCGGGACATCGTGTTGAAGCTCATTAGGTAAGCTTGACAGTCAAGGTTTGTCATCACCAATGATAGAAAATCAGACTCTATCTTCTCCACCTCATGCTGAGGGCAGTAATTTTCCCTGATAAGGGCAACAAATTGATCCCACGACATGTTGTACATTGGGATTTTCCCGGTGGCTTGAATCAGAGATCTCCACCATGCTAAAGTTTCACCCTTGAAAGACTGCGACACAAACTTGACCACGTCTCTCTCAGCGCATCCGCTGATATCCACAACCGTATCCATCTCATCCAGCCACGTCATACAGTCAATGGCTCCTTTCTCCCCAGTGAAATCCCGGGGTTTGCAGGAAACGAAATATTTATAAGAGCAACCTTTTTCACGGGGTCCCTGGTTTAGTACAACCTGCTGAGATGGAGCACTGTGGTGGTTCGAGGAGTGTCGATCATCATCTTTCTTCGGTTCGTCCTTCTTGGACGGTGGCTTTGAAGGCTGTGTAGATAGGGTCCTACTACGAGTCCCACTATACTCTTCGTACTGCCTTTCCAATGCCTTTGTAACTGCGTCGTCGACCAACGCTTTTAATTCAGCACCCGTTAAATTTATCCGGGCGTTATCAATGTTCTCCACTGGATGCCTATTTATCTCGTCTGAGTTAGCCATTTTAATTGAACTGTTACAGAAAACAAGGACAATAGTTTATTTTGGAGTTTATTATGGAATCGCCCCTTAGGGTAATTCATTAACCATGGTAAACAGAGACCATATTTGGTTAATTTACTAATCATATTTATTTAGGATTTCTATCATAATTTATCCTAATTATAAAACAATAACAGTTTTATTTGTGGCACAAAAGGCCTAGTCACATGGACACTTTTAATTTATAAGTTATGATTTCATAGAATTAAAACATGAAGGTATACTGGCACAATAGGCCTAGTCACAAGGACATTTATAAATTATAAGCTATGATTTCAGAGAATCAAAGCATGAAGGTTTGAACCTAGTTCATTACCTTTATCTGACAGGGAGTCATCGCTACCACTGTCTTTTGGCTCATGTAGAAATGAGCAAGGCCCGTAGGCACTATATTACCACGTATGGTAAAAATATGATCATCTTAATTGATGATCTAGCCCATGATTCAGAGATCATTAAATTGGGTTTGGAATCTTTTAGAGAATCCAATAATAAGAATGACGTGTGTGATTTTAATGAATCACGTCTGCCAGGAGCGTTAATATGTATAAAGATGTTAACAGGGATTTGAATCTTTTGAATAGGTCTTACCATCTTGGCCCGGCCTTATAATGACCCGAAGGCTAGGTTTCACTCTTTAAGATCCTTATTTAAAATTCACATAGGCAGATTATTTCAAAAAGGAATGATTTTATTTTATTTATTTCATATATAATTTATCTATGCACATAATGGCAAACATGAAATTTATAAAACAAACATTCCATTAATTTATTTAAAATATTACACGCTGCCCTAAACGGGTCTTTTCAACAAACAAACTTACCCACGTAGGGGTTTAAACAAGTACTTACCCACGCAGGGGCTTAATAACACAAATACCCACGCAGGGGCTTGATAACATACATACCCACGCAGGGGCTTAAACAAATAACATAATAGTCCTCGCAGGGACTTACACAAATAACATACCCTCGTAGGTTTTACAGAAAGATAGACCCTCGCAGGGGTCAAAACAAACAAGCATACCCACGCAGGGGTTTATACAGTAAGACTGGCCCACGCAGGGGCTCAACAATAAATGGAAGGATTTAGTGGTCCTTCTTGCTCTTCCCTTTAATCAGGCTTGTTAATCCTTGGAAGAAAGTTTGTCGCTCCCTTCGTTCCCTGTGAAACTCTCGCTCTACATGGTCCAACCTTTGCAGAATTTCTTCCCGCTCTGGTGGAGAGAACCTTGGTGGTTGCGATTGTTGCCTGATAATAGGTCTTGGAGGTATTTGGTACCCATGTGTTGGGTACCCTACTCCCCATGGATCTCCATAGGGTCCTTGGGTGTTGTAGTTCGCCGCTACCATGTAGGGGTCGGCCTCTGCGTAACCATAATTGTGGTGAGTCGGCGGTTCAAACGGGTTATACGCCATGGAACCCGTGTATGCTGGAATTGGGTTATCAAAACCCATCGGCAGTGGCTGTGGTACAGCTGGGTTAGAAGGTCCACCCATTTGTGGGTCCTCCTGATGTGGCGGATAGTGGCTGCCACTGGAATGACGTGGAGAGCTGAAATGAAAGTCTCCTGCTCGCACAGACATACGCGCTCCGGATCTCCTACGCCTTGGCGGTTGTGGAGGTGCCGGTTGAACTGGTGGCGGTGGAGGTGGTGGCGTGACTGCCACAAATCTTGAATCCACAGAGGGATCCTGTTGCTGCTGTTGCTGCTGCTGAGGCGGTGAATGGCGAGGAGGTGTATAGTACCATTCGTGCCTGGTAAACATAGCTTGAAAGCTATCTGGACCAACATAGGGTGATCCGTGGAAAGAAGATCCGTCAGGGATCTCTATCGGGTGGTTTGGTGTACCACTGGCAGGTTCGACGGGGTCCGTATCCTCGTCCATATCGTCCGCGTGATCTCCCGAGAAATGATCTTCTGGCCCCAATGGGTTAAAACCCACTGGTTCTGCTATGTAGTTTGCCAGGTTAAACCGGCCCCTAAAAACTGGTGTAGGGTCACAAAAAGAATTATGCGATAAAGATCGCTGCAACGGTATGTATGAAGGTTGCGGGTTGTTGGGCTCGTACTCCGGTTGTGGCCCATAAGGGTTTTGGACAGGAGGTGTGGAGCTGTGTGAGACCGATCGTCTAGCCGGCTCAAAGAGGTTTCTCCGGTTCTGCCGGGGATCGTTACTCTCCGTGGTAGATGGAGCTCGCACATTTGAAGGTCCAGCTTCATTATCATTGGGGGCGGTGATTGGCCCCTTGCCTCTTCCTCTTCTCCTGAAGAATCTTGGCGGCATTTTTAAATCCTGTCAATATATCATGAGATAACAACAAAAACATATGTAAAATAAAGGACACACAAACAAAGTGGAATTTGTCCTATGTTATATGTCTAGACTCGAAAGTTTAGAAATGTGCAATTGTGTTATTGAGATTAAACACAAAAGGCTAGTGTTTAATTCACTCAATGTTGGCTCTGATACCAACTTGTCACACCCCGATTTCCACGTGTCACCGGTGGGCCCGGTGGGGGAGTATCGTGACGTGGTTGGCAACATAATAGTCAAACAACACAATAATCAATATACACAGCGGAAGCAAATTTAAAAGGTATAATACAACCGAATTTAATATTGTAATATCAAATGTCACAATATTCGGAAGTTTATCCACAGATGGATCGAAAATAAAATAGTATTAATAGTTCAACAGACTTCAGGCATCTTAAGCTTGCGAGACTTCTAGTGATGCTAAGGAGAAATCCCAGCCAATTACGCTTAGTACCTGCATTTAATCTTTTTGGGAAAATACGTCAGTTTACACTGGTAAATACAATCAACTGACTCATTTTGGAAAATGATTGAAAATTGGTTTGGATGCACGTGGCATAAACATTTTATTTAACTTGGGAGAATTATTTAATATTATAATCTTGTGAACGAATTACATGTTCCTTGTGCGTTCAGTAGCCCGGATCTTGTCCGGGTTAAGGATCAATAGACACACCACATATTCTTTTGTGCACTGACGGGTGTACGCCTACACCCCGCGCTTAAGTCGTGGCCATTTCATAAAATGATGCCAGGGATATCCGGGACATGGTCATTAACCCCCCAAAGGCTTTAAGTAACAAGACTGTTTAAACGAGCCGATCAAATTATTCAATTAACCACCCAACGATGGAAGATTTGATGCCCGATCAAGCGGTATGCTATATACCGTAACCCAAGCCCGTATAGGGAAAATAAGTTAAAAGTATTTACCTGAGCAATGTATAAATCACAATAAGCAAATTGCAAGTAGCTTTTACTGGTTCTCCTATTCTGGAACGAAGGTTTATAATAACCTATTAGAATCCTAACGGGTCTTTAGTTAAGCTTAAGCTTAGACCGGTTAGTTTCGAAGATACGGTTCGTACGCACGATTAAGCGAAGACCGGATAGAATGTGATTTAGACCCAACAAGTTCAGAGACTTGTTTAATATGGGTCCTTCATGCACATTCTGGATTTTGAGATAAAACCGATAAGCTGTGACCCGTTTCGGCTAATTTATGTAAACTTGTTACATAAACCGAACCGAACGCGTAATAAGCGTAACGGGTAATAATGAGAGCCATTTACAGGTTTCCTAAGTTAATATGCTCCAAATATGTTGTGACATCAGTAAGGTGTCTTTTATTATGCCCGAAACGAATTTAAACACAAACTATGCCCCGTAGGGGTAGTTTGGTCATTTTAAAGGTTGTAAAAGAGTTTAAGTGTTAACCTGAGTTACAGGCCTGATGTAATCAGCAAATATACTCAATTTGCTAAGTTTTATCAGTAGGTTAAAGTATATATGTGAAATTTATCAATTATAACCAAACTATGCCCCGTAGGGGTATTTTGGTTATTTCACATAAGCCGAAAAGCTCAAATTTAAAGTCCGAGTTTAACAACTTTTGCTTACTGTTAAAATATTATAATTTGCCTCAAATATCAGTAGGTATCAACCCTTGTATGTTTAATATGGTTATAGTATATACTATGCGTTAAAAACGCTTAAAAGGCGATTAGAAGCCGTTTCTGGGTTTGATAGTTAAAGCTGATATTTTTATTATTCCAGAAGGCTTAAAATAATTTATTTATCATATGTGATCAGTTGCAAAAGGTTTGGAGTTTATTAGATATGTAAAACTCATTTTATGGCCCGAAAGGGCAAAACCGACAATTACCGGATTAAGCCTACGACTACTAGTTATGCTCAGCCTAAAATTAATTAAAAATCTTTAAAAATCCCAAAATAATATATTACATCAGTGGGTAAAGATTTTGGTATCAAAAAGTAGGCTTAACTAGGCTATACGCTAATTACACCGTTTTATTAACATAAAGCTTTCATTTTGCGCTAATGAGCATAACTCTCAATTTACACCTCAAACTGATGTCAAACTTTGCATACAAGTTTATATATCAGTAATTAAAGTTTCTACTCTTTTACATTTCCAAAAATCACGTTTTAAGGTAATAAGGGCATAATGGTCAACATATGAGCAATTAACGGAATCATGCATATTAATTGGATAACTAATGATCCGAGGTGTATAATCACAGAGGGTTATACTAGCATGTAACCTGGTCCAAATTAAGCTCTAAGGCATTTCTAAATCATGCCTAAACGGGTCAGAACTGAAAGTCAAAGTATAAGTCAAACTATGCGACTTTCGGTTCCGAACCGGGTCTAAACAGGAAATTGTCGGGTTGAACATGTTTAGACATGTTCTTACACTAATTACCAAGTTATATTAATGATCAAACATGTTGTATATGTTCTACATTGCTAATTATGCATAAATTGTAATTTACACATTCTGTTGACTTTTTATTAACACGTTTGACCCGACATTAGACATAGTTAGAGTGGGAATCAGTGGGAACCTTTTTGAGGGTTTATTACCCACATAATTACCAACTTATAAATACTTTTGATTCGATTAATCACGGGACCATTAGTGATTAATCTTAAAGTCAACCATTAATTACGACGGTTTGACTTTCAAGCTATAACTAAGCTAAAACTTAATTTAGAAAGGTTAAGCAAGCTTACCAAGGTCCTATGCACGAAATGTGAACACTTGAGAGAAGGCTTGAGCTCCAGAAATGATCGGAAAATGCAGATGAAGGTGTGATCAATTGGTTGCAACTCAAGACCCTTTTATAGTGAAATTTTCACCACAAATTGTTGACACCAAGGTCTAACACTGACCACAAATCATCAACATGTGTCCCTAAGTGTGTAGGACTGTTTAGGGGTCGCCCATGTTGCATTAATGTCGATTAAAGGTCGGTTTAGCGCGTTTGCAGGAGGCTGTCTACGCTTTCTGTTACTAGGCACCTGACGCGGCCCGCATAAGATTTCCTTAATCTTGACGAGGCCCGCCTCAGCCTTTGTTAGTGCATGCATCTGTCAACTTCGTCTTGTATCGAGTCTTGTAATGTAATAGTTAGATCAGAGCATGAAAAACGAGATAGTGGGTTTTAGAGGTGATTCCACTCGAAATGACACTTTGTCATTTCGTGGGGAATCACATAAGTTTCTAATTCCACTAGAATTGTAACATGCTGATTCCACTCGAAAGTTAAATTCTAATTCCGCTCCAAATGACACTATGTCATTTCGTGGGGAATCAGAAGTACTATAAATAGGCTAGTGTTATGTCATTTCGAGGGGAATCAGAATGTTGTATCGAAGTGCTGCCGGTGTGTTTCCTGATTGTATTTGTTATAATATCAATCAGAAGAGTGTTTAAAGTGAAGAACAAGCTGTAGCTACCTTCATTTCTTGTTATTCCGCACCTGAAACGTAGTTGAACGCCTCTGAACGACTCATTTAGGTCAAAACACGATCCTTCAATTGGTATCAGAGCCAGTTGGAGGAGTTCTGCAATTTACAGCCGTATTTCATTGAGATTTCTATTTTCTACACCTTCTTTCATCAGTTTAGGAAAATTTAACGGTCTAAACCGGTTCAAATTTTCACAAATTGTATAAAAGTGACTATTAACAAACCCTAGAAAGTTTCATAGCTAAAATCAGATTAAAAATGGGTAAAATTGGACTCCGAGTTGATTCCGCTCATAATGGATATTTCTGATTTCGCTCTTGAAAGTCTGATTCCGCTCCTGAGTACATTGTTGATTCCGCTCCTGAGTACATTGTTGATTCAGCTCCAAATTGCAAAAGTGTGATTCCGCTCCAAGTGAAAAAGTCTGATTCCACTCCAAGTGCAAAAGTCTGATTCCGCTCCAAAGTGAAAAAGTCTGATTCCACTCCAAATTGCAAAATTCTGATTCCACTCCAAATTGCAAAATTCTGATTCCACTCCAAATTGCAAAATTCTGATTTCACTTCAAAATACACTTCAGTGATTCCGCTTCAACTCAGGATTCCTCTTGACATTCAAAATCATGGATACCGAGTTCTACAACGCATTTGCAACACCGTCTGGTCCATCTACTATTGCTCAGAACATGAATTTGGAAAACGAGACGGGAACCACCCAAAAGCCCCCGAAATTGATGAGTATCGAAGAATACTACGGGTGGAAAGATAGATTCGAGAACTGGGTTCAGGCTAACCATCTTAGGTCGTGGGAATGTATTTTGAAGAAATATGTTTTGCCACAGACTGATTTGAAAGTTGATAAAAAGATATCTGAATTTAGTAATGAAGAACGTGATATGTATAGAGCTGAAAAGATGATGATTAGTCTACTTCAGCAAGCTATCAAAGAAGACATTTTCATTCTGCTACAGCATGACAAAACTGCAAAGTCAATCTGGGATGCACTTAAAGTCAAATTTGAGGGTAGTGAGAAAATGATTAAAAGCAAGAAGGCACTTTTAAAGAAAGAGTTTGATATGTTCAGCAGTCTACCGGGTGAAGACACAAAGAAGCTGATTGAAAGATACTGTCATCTTGTGCGATCTATGTCAATGCTTAGTATAAAAAAGGAGTCTGAAGAGTGGGTAGACAAATTAGCTGATGCGTTACCGCAAAAAGAGTGGGGAACTTATTTGATGATTCTGAAAAACACAGGGGTTTATGATGGGTTATCAATTGGTGAGTTTATCGAAAAGATTGAGGGTCAAGACTTGGAACAACAGAAGATCGCGAGGATGAACAGTCCAAGTGGTCAACATGATGTAAAAATGTATTACAAAGGAAGTGTTCCGGTTCCAGAAGCCGAGAGAAGTCCGAAAATTCAGACTGCGTTTAGTGCTGGGGATTCTACAGAAAAGATTGATCAAAGTTCAAACAAAAGCAGCAGTGGTTTCTCATTATATCCAAGTGTCAATCCAAAGAGTTCATCAGAAAGCTTTCAGTCTCAAAGCACAAAGACAAGAAATGGTTATGTGATTCAGTGCAACATTGCTCTAAATCTTCCAGAAGGTCAAAGTTTTTCAGAAGATACTGCTAAAGACCACATGGCTCTACTTGGTTCTGTGTTGTTATCGTATGAAGGTCTAGTGGCTGGTCGGATCGGAAATCCCATGCTCACCAAAGAGGATTACGACCAAATAGACGCAGAAGAGATGGAACTAATGGATATCAAATGGTGTTTAGCGAGTGTTCTTAGACGTGCTGAAAAGTTCAAAACGATTACCGGGAGAAATGACTTTCTTGATGCTCATGTATCTACTTTAGGTTTTGATAAATCTAAAGTTACTTGTTTTCGTTGCAGGGAGAAAGGTCATTTCAAGCGGGAGTGCAAGAACAGAGAAGCTAGTGGCGCTCAGAATCTGTTCGGAAAAGACGACTACTACCGGAAAGCCATTTATCAGCAAGTTGGTCAATCACAAGACTCACAGACGGCTCATGGTAGAAAGATTGAGGATTCCAAGAGAGGTTGTTTGGTAGATTTCAACTGGAGCAACTACATATCTCCTGATAGCAAAGCATGTTTAGTTGATCAAGATGATGAACAACTACCTGAAGGTTTCAGCTGGAATATGTTTGTTGATGAGAAGGGTGATTTCAAAGCTTTCATCGCTAAGATTATCAGAGAACCAGACATGTTTGCCATGTGGATGAAATCTATTGGTGAGACAGTGAAAAGTGTGAAGGAACAATCTGTTACATCTGAAGAAAGCTCAGAAAGTGATGATGAAGATTCACTAAGTTCAGATGAGAATGTTCAAAATGTTGTTATTTCAGAAAAAGAAGTTGTATTTGATCAAACACCGTCTGATTCTGGTGTATCAGATGCTGATTCTGAAAAATCTGTAGAGTTTGATCAAACACCAGTTGATAGTAGCAGTGATGATGAGGAAGAGAAACATATTAATGTTGCTAAAACTCATCTTTCTCCTGAAAGTTTTCATTTCTATTTTGCAGATCGCAAGGAGAAACTAAAGGAGAAACGAGCTGCTAAAGAACAACAACAAATGAAATCTGAAGATGTTGTTCAGAAAGAGAATGTTGAAGGTGTTGCTGAGAAGATGGTTGAAACTGAGCAAGTGAAGGTAGAAGAGAAGGTAATTGAAGAAGAAAAAGTGGTTGAAGTGGTAAAGACAATCGAGATTGAGAAGATTGTTGAAGTTGTAAAGCCTTGCGAGAAGTGTTTGGAAGCATGCAAGGGTTGTGCAGCAAAAGACGAGATAATTGCTGAGTATGAAAAGAAGAAAGAGCAGTTATTGTTCAACCTCAATTATGTGAAAGAATCTTATGATGTCTTGAACAAAACAGTAACTGGTCTTCAAAAGACAAATTCAGAAAGAGAACAAGCACTTACAATGATGAATGCTGTAATGATGACAAAGCAAAAAGCCATCAACTTTTACATAGAAGAGAGTGCTAAATGGAAGCAAGAGTTGGAGACAGAAAAGATCGAGAATGAGAGAATTAGAAGTTTATTACAAAGTTATTCTAGTTCTGATTATCTCATTGATCGTATTTACCCAACTGTTGCAGGTATGGAAGCTTTTCAAGACGAGAAGCCAAAGAAGAAGAAAGATTGTGGTAAGAAACCGACTGTTAGATATAACAAGTGTTCGCCTCCAATTTGGGAAGGGTATTCTCCTAGAAAACCAAACGAGGAGCAACTTGAAAAAGCAGTCAATATAAAGTTAAAAACCGACACAACTGATGAGTTACCAGAAAATATTGACGTCACGTTTACCTCGTCCGATACTGATCATGAGTCTGAGTTAATCAAAAAGGTGGTCGATCAGGTGTTGGATACTGAGGAGGAGTCTGAGTCAAAGTCTGAGTCTGGAGGGTCAAATTCGTCAGTCAACAGTTCCAAGTCGTCGGTTAAATGGTCTTATAGTAAAGAATTTTTGTTATCAAAAGCAAATTTGGATGATGAAACATTTGAAGTTGCATATACTTTAAATGATTCGGACAAATTATACTTTGACAAAGAGTTTCCAATAAGAAGTGTTCGTTTTGACATGATCAAAAAGGTTTTCAAAATGACAGAAATTAATATTTCTGAAATAAAAGATTTAAATCTTACAGAAAAACCTAAAAAGTACACTTCAAGAGTTCAACAACGTCTAAACAATAAAAAGGGTTACAATTCTGGTTCTGGTTTTCAAAAGAAACCAAACCAAAATCGTAGCTACAAAAAGAAAGGTCTTGGATTTATTCCACCAGAAAATCATAAAAATTTGAAAAATTCTAAAACAAAAACAGAATTTGTGTCAGGTGGACTTGCAGAAGAGGAACAGAAGAAACCATTCTGGAGACAGTCAAATCAAGAGTTTCTTGCTGAAAAGAAGAAGAATGGAACTGAAGTTTGTTACTTCAAAGAAACTAGAACCTGTTACAAATGCAATGAAACTGGTCATATTGCATGGAACTGTCCGAAAAATGCCAAGTCAAAACAGGGAGTTTCTAACAAGTTGAAAGGAAAAGTTGTTGATATTGAACCACCAACCGAAAAATTTAAAATTTTTGAAAATTCAACTTATGAGGTTGGTGAGTGTTCTAAAAAGAATTTTTATAAAAAGAAATAGAATGACAACCATGTGTGGGTTGTTAAGAAAGTTGATGTGAAAGTCGGCGATGAATTTGGTTCCACAAAGCCAGAAGAGCCACAGGTTGACGTGAAAATTTCAGTGAATGATGATGAGTTTCCATCACTGAAATTTGAAGAAATTAAAAAGAAAATTGGTAAAGTTGAGATTTCAGATCAATTTTATTCTGAGAAAAATGAGTTTGATGTCGAGAAAACATTCAATGGGAGTGTTAAGAAAATTTTTGGGAAAATGTTGAATGGGAAAGCTAAAGGAGTTAAAGATTTTATGCAACTAAAAAGGCAACTTACAACCCTACTGCGCAAGAACTAAAAGCCATCAAGTCTGAGAAGACTTGGATGGAAGTCTGTTTCCCATGAAGTCTTAGGACTATGCCGGAGATCCCAAGTTTGTAATCGCGGATCAGGAATCGGCATCTTTCTCGATAATTGTTTTTGTGATTAAATTTTAAAAATGTTTAAATTGTTACAGGATAAGTGTGAATTGCCGGAGCTTCCAGGTTGGTAAGTGTGAAGCAGGAATCGGCATCTTGATTGGTAAAATGGTTTGTGTAGAGTTTTATTCCTACATGCGGTTATATGTTTTGGATATTCTTACAAGTGATGAGAGGTTGATTCTGACATAGTGATTACTCAAGGTCATTAGTTTGAACTTGATGTAATCCTGATACAAGAGATTGAATGGACAAAATGATGAATCATACCCCTAATCTATAAGTGGTAAACTTAACAAAACTTATTTTCCGGAAAAATCATTTTGGTTAAAACAAACTTGAGTGTTTTGAAATCATAATGAGAAAATAGTTTTGTGTAAGGGGGAGTTCTGATTGTTTATGCCAAGTGGATGGCGATTTGAAGCGATTTGATATCGGTTGTCAAGTTTGTTGTATAGTTTGTTTTCAAATTTCCTTTAATATGTTTGCATTTTAGGGGGAGTAGAAATTTTCAGAAAATCCAAAAACATTAGAAAATTTGAAAAAGGCAAAAACATGATAAAATCAAAAATGAGTTTTTGGGTCTAGAAGAGGAAATGATAGTACATCAGTAGACTGTCACAGTATGCTAAAGAATTGTAATGTTTAAATAGTGTTAAACAGTCTCACTGATGATATGCCGATAGGTTTTTACACATTTAGTAAACTTTTTCGGGATATAAACTAAAATTCAAACTTGCTTGTTTCGTGGGGAACACTACTTGGATATATAGGTAACCCCTGAAATCTTGTTTGAAAGGTCCCTCTTTCTGAGATACTAGGTCTTTATACTCAGTGATATCTGGGGTATTATCCCGGGACTTCTGCTGAATGGAAGTTCTGACCTAGTCCCCGGATAATGCTTTCTGCAAATGCTTGAAACATAGCATCGCCCTCAGCAAGCTGATGAAACAATAAAATTGATAGTCGCTGCTGTTGTAATGCAAAAGATCCTCTAAAGGGGACATACTTAAAAGGTCGACTCATGATCTCTCTGCTGAACGGTAGTTCTGACCTGAGCTCTCATGATTCTTCATAATTTATTAACCCCTTACAGATATCATCTGTTGTATACTCACCTGTAAGACTGAATATTGGGATCTGGATACGGGAGTATATTCAAGAGGTGGGACACATGAATGAGTTTAAGTTCTTAAAACACCTAACTCATATCCTGAATCAGTTGAAATTTGTGTGAGAATTTAAGTGGATCAGTATATTGGCAATCTAAGTGAATTGTTTAATTCTTAATGTGTAACTAAGCTCAACGGTACTTGTGACTTGTCAAAATGTGATATGATCCTCTTACACAAAACTCACAAAAATATTGTCTGTAAATATTTCTTTACTGCATTTCTTTATATTCAAAAATTTAAAAAGATTTTCAGTGTGTTTTAGCATAAATTTTTGAAAAATCCAAAAAGATTTTCGACAACTGATGTTGGAGAGCTGATTGTCAAAATTCCAAGTGCTAGACATGATGAACAAATGGTTTGGGAAAATGTGTTTTGAAAAGAAAAATGATCATATTTTAAAATGATTCATCAAGTTTATTGAGTTATTTTTGAGGGAGAGTCAGTATTAGTGCATACATTGAATTGTTAAATGCGTGAAATTTACTTTTAGGTAGAGTGAGTTTGTGCAGGTTTAAGTATGAGCTGGATTGATGATCCTGAGCTGGATGAGAGCCAGATTACGATCTTGGAATAATCTCAGAAAGAGCCAGCCAGATTACGATCCTGAAGCAGATGATGCTGAAGAACTAACGGAATGTCAGCACATTGCAAGGGGGAGTCTGTTAATTTTGAGAGAAAGAATGAAGCTCAGAGACTGATCAAGACTGAAGATGCACAGACTCGACACGTGAGACTCGTCAACATCTGAGGGGGAGTCTGTTAGTGCATGCATCTGTCAACTTCGTCTTGTATCGAGTCTTGTAATGTAATAGTTAGATCAGAGCACGAAAAACGAGATAGTGGTTTTTAGAGGTGATTCCACTCGAAATGACACTTTGTCATTTCGTGGGGAATCACATAAGTTTCTAATTCCACTCGAAATGTAACATGCTGATTCCACTCGAAAGTTAAATTCTAATTCCGCTCCAAATGACACCATGTCATTTCGTGGGGAATCAGAAGTACAATAAATAGGCTAGTGTTATGTCATTTCGAGGGGAATCAGAATATTGTATCGAAGTGCTGCCGGTGTGTTTCCTGATTGTATTTGTTATAATATCAATCAGAAGAGTGTTTAAAGTGAAGAACAAGCTGTATCTACCTTCATTTCTTGTTATTCCGCACCTGAAACGTAGTTGAACGCATCTGAACGACTCATTTAGGTCGAAACACGATCCTACAACCTTGTTATCAGATTTTCACATTTTCTATTTTCCACATACATGTCTCTTGGCCTTTCGAAAGGGAAACTAGCTTATATTTTGCAATTTGACCCCTTTATATTTACCCACAAGTGCTTTAGGACTTATACCCACTTTGCCAAGTCCCTGGCCACTTCCGATTAACCCGAAAAGTCATAACTTTCAACGTTCACGCTTTAATCCCTCGCACACGAATTTGATCATAACTTTCTCATACGATAACGAAACTTTATGAAATTTATATCGCGCATTCTAGTGAGCATAATTATCAGTTACAAAGCTTCGGGTTTGTCAAAAGGTCACTCAGAGGTATAACTTAAACATGTTGACACATTTAACCCCTGTAGTTTGTAATCTCTCACTTTTAGCTTCGTATGATCCATGATTTATTCGTTTGATGCTATAAACATTATGTAGGGTTAATGTACAATATATTTATTCAGTGTTGACATTTAGAACCCGTATATTCACATACTTTCCATAACTGTCAACTTTAGTCCTTCCATAACATTCTTTCACACGTTCAAACATATGACACGTGTCTACACATTATAGGACGTGAATTTTCGAGGTGTTACAGTAATGGGTAGAATTTCATATAAGAATGCTAATCGAGAAACTGAGGCGGTAATATACACAAAAGATTCGGTTGTGAGTTATAACTAACGAATAAACCAATTTGTGAATGGAACTTTATTATCAAAGCATGATTTCGTAGGAATGAATGAAGTGAATGAGTTTAGCGCATACCACGTATGGGTGAGTAAAACCCAAGTACGATACTCCAAATAATGTAAAAGTGTTATAGTTATAACATTCATGTGAACCTTAAGTTTAAACATATGAGTTGTTTACTAAAAACATGAACAGGTCGAATAATATGTAATTGACTATTTAGTTGAAGGCACATAAGTTAAGAAACTTTCCCTAGTTCGGATGTTAGAAGTTGAGTCGTATGATAGATGACTAATTAACGATCATGTCGGAAGAAACGTGATGCAAAACGGATCGAAAATGAGAAAGTTATGCTCGTTTTTGTGAAGTTTAGTGTTGCTGGAAGTTGCTGCATTCAGCAGCAAACATTCTGGAAAATAAGGGGGGTCGCGCCACACGACAGCTAGGGAAAGGAGTCGTCGCGCGACGTGACGACATGCTGGGTTGGCGAAAATTGTATATTTAGTATGTTTTATCTCGCGAACTCGTTTTAACATGTTTTAAGTTATGTATGACTAATCCCTCTTATGTTTTGTGAGTTGTAGGCTTAACCACCCAGTTACGATTGTAAACGCTTATATATATATATTCTGTTAGAAAAATAATTTCCTTCCGATAGTTGGGATTGCTAGGTAATTATGAATAGAAGAAAGAATGCTCGTAGCCTCGTATGTATGTGATCTATTTATTGGGAGGCTTGTACTTAGGGTATCTTACCAAACCATTGTGGATGTCTTATGTAGCGTGTATGCTTGTATAGTTTGTACATAATCATGTAGTGAAGTACGTGTTTAAATTATATGTATGATTGCGTCTGCGTACGAAGTAGGAATTATTACTTACGAATGAATGGGATATGTGTGTATGTTTGAGTGTTAAGTTACTAAACCGGGATCTTTAGTATGGAACAAGAATGCAGGTACGCCATTAAGGACCTTGTGAAGGTTCAAAGAATTGGAATGCATGATTATACCGGGAAAGCTTATTTGAAGAGACTGGCGTGAGAAGAAGGAATATGGAGTGTGGTTAATTGTTTGCATATGTTTAATTTAATAAAGACGTCACCAAATCTTAATGATGTTTATGTATGTGGTGAATGCAGGTAGGGCGGACATAATATTATTATGAAGAATAGAGGATTGAAGATCGAGTCAAGAGCAAGGATTGTACGGGAAGAGTGGTCACTCAAATGGAGTTTTATATTTTAATTAATGTGATTTAAAAAGAAAGGATGTTGTAAACCCTTTAGTAAAGTTCTATTTATTCTAGTAATAAACTCCAAGTATGTTACACGGTTAATAAAGAAAGAAAATTTCGGGCTCATATTTCCGCTACGTCGTTTTCAAGTTATTACGTGTTAGGACGTTTCAAGTTGGTATCAGAGCCCTGGTTTGAGAGAAATCAAGTAGAAAGAGGTAAATACTTGAACTCAAACCTGTGTGCTCTTGTGACAAGGAACCCGTACAATCCAAGACTCGATCAAGGCCTAAAGGTAAAAGCGAACGTAAGTATGTATTTGAAAGAAAAGTTTAAATAAAATATAATAATAGAATGGAAATGAGTTATGAAAAATGTTACACGTACCGAAACCTAATTCTTCGGACATAAGGTGACAATTACACGAAGACACGAAACTAGTATGTGGATTGTGTACCTGGCCAGTACACAAGAAACATATGACGTTCGTGAGACCGTGATAATTGTTACAGGTATGTCCGTTAGAATTAGGTAGTAGGTGGACGTGAGGGTGAAGGGAAATGTAAGACTCTCAGAGATTTGAAAGTACCAAATATACATGAGAAGTATGAATGATATGTTAGAATCCGCGAGACGAATTCGAAATATGAAAGGAATGAAAGTATGAATGATATGTTATAATCCGCGAGACGGATTCGAAACATGAAAGTATAAATGATATGTTAGAATCCGCGAGACGGATTCGAAACATGAAAGGAATGAGAGTATGAATGATATGTTAGAAACCGCGTGAGGGATTCGAAACATAGAAGGGAATGAATAATAAGAATGAAAAGTTCGAATGTGTAAGTAATTATAGGCTAAGCAAGTAAATATTCGTTAAAAGCAGATATTATCCAAGTTATATCTTAAATTTATATATATATATATATAGGACAAAGATCCGTTAGGAACCACCCTTTATTGCGAGAACCGCGAGAACCAGTGTGAACACAAACAGTAATTCCTAAAAAAATCTAAAACACACCCAAAAAATTTTTTTTTATTTTTTTACTATTTTTTTTTGAAAAAGTCGCTATATTTTGTTAATAAAAAAAAATTTTCAAAAAAAAAAAAAAAAAAAAAATTCGAGTAACATTTATCCATGCACATGTGCATATGTATCGTTTTTTTGTCAAATTCCGTAATTCATTACAAATAATAGTCAATTGCACTTTCATTTACACTACCACGTGTAATACACTACATTTTACGTTAAGAATGTTAGAAATGCACATGTGCATATATATGTATTAACATGAAATAAGGTGTTTTGGTACACTACTTTCTCTTTCATCTATCATTCCACCCATAATACACAAGCATGCACATGTGCATTTTTGTCATTTCTTTGACAAATTCCGTAATTCATTACACATATTAGACAATTGCACTTTCATTTACACTACCATATGTAATACACTACTTTTTACATTACCAATATTAGAAATGCACATGTGCATTTATATGTATCAACATGAAATAAGGTGTTTTGGTACACCACTTTGAATACACTTTCCCTTTCATCTATCATACCATCCATAATACACTACCATTACCTCCTACCATCCATAATACAATACCATTACCTCATACCATCCATAATACAATATCATTAACAATATTTTCACTTTATTACATGTATGAACACCATTTATACCATCCAATCAACATATTACATAAAAAATTGACAACTATAACCAAACCATCGACCACTAGATATAACTAACCAAAAAACATGTATATGGGCCTACTTCTCAATTCAAAATCACAAACTTTTTGTACCAAAACACGTTATATCATGGTTATACCTAATTATGCACATGTGCATTTTGAATATTGGTAATGTAAAAAGTAGTGTATTACTAATAGTATTGTAAATTAAAGTGCAATTGTCTATTCCTGATAACGTATTACCAAATTTGTTGAAGTAATGATACATATGCACATGTGCATGGATAACTGTTACTCGAAAAAAAATGTTTTTTTTTTTTTAGTAACGAAATATAGCGATTTTTTTTAAGAATATTAAAAAAAAAAAAAAATTTGAGTGCTTTTTTGATTTTTTTTAGATTTTATTTTGTGTTCACATTGGTTCTCGCGGTTCTCGCAATAAGGGTGGTTCTCGCATGAACCACCCTTATTGTGAGAACCGCGAGAATCAATGTGAACACAACCTAAAATAGCTAAAAAACCTAACCCCCCCCCCCCCCCAAACCTAAACCCCCCACCCCCCCCCCCCCCCCAAAAAAAACCTAACCCCCCAAACTAAATGCTAAAAACTAAAACCCCCAAAAAACCTAACCCCCCCCCCCCCCCAAAAAAAAAAAAAAAAACCTAAACCCCCCCCCCCACCCCAAGCTAAAATGCTAAAAACTAAACCCCCAAAAAACCTAAAAAAATCTAGAAAAGAATTAAAAAAAAATCTAAATTTTTTATGCTCAAATCGCTACTTTTAGTGGCAAAAATTTTTTTTTTTTTTTTTGCTTCGAAAAGTAGCGATTTTTATATAAAAAATATAAAAAAAATTTGTGTGATTTTTAGCTATTTTTAGGCATTTTTGGTTGTGTTCACATTGGTTCTCGCGGTTCTCGCAATAAGAGGTGGTTCTCGCAAGATCTTCTCCCTATATATATATATATATATATATATGTATGTATGTATATATATATATATATGTATGTATATACAAACATGTTTGTATGTAAGAATGGTAAAAAGGGACAAATGAGTCATGCGGGTCAAATGGTGATCGCCATTTAAACCAAGTATTTAATGTTTTGTTTTGACAAGTTTTATGCTTATAGGTAAGCGTAATGAATGGGCATGCATTGCCACAAATTGGAAAGAAATAACCAACACAAGGTATGGATAATGAGTCAGTGGTTTTGACTTGTAACACCTCGTGTTTTCGGAAGTCAAAGTCAAAGTCAAGGTCAAAGTCAACGACCGATTGTACGAATTTGACTTATAGTTATTTCCTTATTTTAATTGTATTATGCGGAGTAAGTATTGTTAATTGCAAAAATCGACGTGTGTTAATCGCTATCTAATCGACTTACGACTGTGAATGATAGGAAGTAACAATGCGATAAAGTTAACTAATCAATAATCAAGCTATGCTACTCGACATCGAATCGTGATACGAACCGCAACTCGACTTAATCTGGTTAATTATACGTGTGTGTGTGCCTTATGTGTTACTTGTGCGTGTTATATATATATATATGTTGTGGAAATCAATCGAACTCAGTCGAAACTCGAAACGTAATCGAACCCGAATCTGAATCGAAATCGAACTATGATAATTAGTAGTTGGGACTGAAAGTAATTTGACTAGGAAACCCTATCGTGACGAGCCGCTCGCAATCGAAATCGAAACACCAAAAATCGTCGCGTCAACAATCGAATCATGTGCCATCCGGCCGGATAGCTATCCGACCGGATAGCCACTGCGCTACAAAACAGGAGTCATCCGACCAGGATGTCATCCGACCGGATAAGCCATCCGAGCGGTGTGTCATCCGATCGGATAACCCTTTCCTCTTTTGGAATCCTATAAATACCCCTGTCATTGTCATTCTTTCCATTTCTAGAAACCCTCTGTCCGAACCATTCGTGCTCCTCACCTTTTCTTCGATTTCTCTCAATTCAGGTAAGATCTCGCCCTAAATCTTGTACTTTCTTGATCTACACACACTCCTACACCTTTCTATCTTGTAAATCTTAACTTTTAACCGTGAAATCACTAGATTTCAGGTGTTCTAGGATGACGTCATCATGTGTTCTTCAAGAACTTCATATTTTGACTTCAATCCACCAAGAACAGCCGAGATCTAACCGATTTCCACGCAAACATACAAAGATCTTGTAAAGATCTCGACACAAGAATGGTGAAAAAGGATTGAAAGATGGTTTTAACTTTCTTTCAACTCTTTTGCACTCAAAGTACTCAAAACCGATAGGATCCGACCCTGATTTATTCTTCAACTCGATTGTAGTGTTGTACTAGCTCAAGATTCGGATTCTACTCACGAGACTACCGATTTCGGGTTAGCCAAGACCAAACGCCTCGAACCGGTAACCGACCGGACTAGGGTGATTCCTGGTCGGGTTGGTCATCTAGGTCGAACTAGGGGTTCTGTTGGCTAGCACGTTGTCAAAGTGTCTCGACATAACGACAAACCATCAAAACGATCAAGTGTAGGACGAACGGAACAATCGGAATGGATTGATGTCCGACCGGATTGCTGTCCGATCGGATAGGTCATCCGAACGGATTGTCATCCGAACGGATCACAGTTGGGTCCCACCTTTTAAACAACCTTATTTAGAGTTTGAGTATTGAACGAAATGTAATCCGATCGGACGACCATCTGACTGGATTACTCTTCGGATCATGAGATACTAAGACTTTAAAGACTTAAACAATTTTCAACATGTTCAATAACAAGGTTGCCATCCGATCGGATTGCCATCCGATTGAATGACACTTCTGTTGTGAACTTGCTTGCAGTAAGTAACCTCATCACCAAGTCGCCGTCCGACCGGACAACTGTCCGACCGGATGACCATCCGAACGGATTGTCATCCGCATGACTAGTCACCCGATCGACCGACTTGATGGATAGAGATACTTCCGTTTTTTCAAAATACTACAACGAAAACTTCAAAAGTCAAGCCATCATACACAAACACATTCTCCTCATAGGAAGAAACAATCCACTCGAATCGCCATCCGACCAGACCACTGTCCAACCGGATGACCACCCGAACGGATTGTTATCCGCATGGATTGTTGTCCGATCGGATTACCATCCGATCGAACCACCATCCGACCCTTTCACACTTTGTGACGTTTTACACATCACTTATCGTTATGCTATCAAATCTATTCCGGCTAACCTTACTCGCTAAGCGCTCCCTTCAATCCATCAATCGTTGTGAGTATACTCGATCCCTTTTTGCTTTAAACACTTTTGGGTGTTACATACGTTACGAATATTCAAACTACAATAATCACACTACTCAATACTATTTGAACGCTAACCGTTAATGCATGTTATACGTGGCTTATGAATGCTTGTTTGTTATGTTTACACATGGAATGTTGTCTACCTGCCTTAGCAACGATAGTACTATAGTTGGACTCAGCACCCGTTCACACGGGAGTTGTTAAGGATCACTTACTTGCATGGATTACGGTGGTAATCATGTATTACGAACTGCCTTAGCCAGTCAACCCGCAGTCATTGGTATCGATGGATCTATGTCGATAACTAACGTGCTTCATTTCACTATGTGTACGTGCTGGTTATGCGTAAACGAATTCGAACTCTATATGCTATTATCAAACTTGTATGCTCACCTTTACATTATATGTATTGACTTTATTTTAACGTATGTGACAGGTGCTTTGGACGCACACTTGGTAGGAATTTGAAGCTAGGATAACGCTTTAGAGCCCAACAAATAGTTGTCTGTAGTGGTTAAACTAAGGGTCTCTAGAAGCAGATAAACAATTGCTGTCTATTTAAATCTGAGTTGTCGGAACAGAATATTTGCCTAGATTTTTGTCTGTAATAATTATTTTGCTGTTTGAGATACGGTATGGGACGTATTATTTAAATTGAATAGTATTGATAATTGTTATGGAAACTTCTGGACAATTTGTTTCGCTCAGTGCCACGCCCCGATGATTCCGCCATCGGTTGGGGTGTGACAGATTGGTATCAGAGCCATAACTATAGGGAATTAGGCAGGACTCGACCTAGTCCGGGTCGATCTCTTAGAAACCTAGTCTATAGTTAGGAACCAACAGACCGATTTACGCATAACCAGTAGGGATTATGTACGAGCGTATTCCTCGTTATTTTCGTTTATGCTACACTATCACTACACTCGAAGTTACAGCTATAAATAGGCGATAAAGTCAAGATTAGGTGTGAAAACCACACACTCTTGACTAAATTGCTCGAATTAATGTTGTTTATCAACTTATCAATGATTTCTTATTTCTTTTTCAATAACGAACGCTTGTTCAACGGGGGAAATTATACCAAATCAGGAGTGAAATCCATATTTTGATGAATAATCTCCTCTATTTTATTAAAACAGGGACGAAGTTGTTGAGATAGGGGTGAAACCTTAACCTTGATGACTTGTTCCGCACGTTTTACAAAACTCTCACCAAAGTCTCGACGGACTCCAACGACTTGAAGTCCCGACACGACTAACGGGATATGTGCCAAACGCCCAAGAATCGAGGCAAGGACTCAGTCCTGAAAGTCAAACGTAGACAACAAGTCCTTGAGAATAGTTGAATTGCTTTGGTTAGTCGAAGTCTACTAGCCGCAGACGGTCTATCTCTCGATTTTTACATGTTTCAAATTCTGAGCCCGCAACTGCTGACTCTGATAATTCGTCGATTTTATGAGTTTATATGTGTGTTACCTGTTTATGTGTTTAAATTTTTGGAACTTACTCGATTTTTGCTTTCACTTCGATCGACACGAACAACTCGCACTAATCGCAAACAAATCGCTGAATTTGGATAACCTTATGCTACGATGTACGCTTATACTACGCTATTCGATATACTAAAAAGCGATCGCCATTCTCGAATAATCACGAACTTTGAATGCTAGGTTTTGTATTCTGAGGCAGTCGGAATACTCTGTGTGTTTCTATATGCTCATGTATGCCTCTTGTGTTGAAAATGTTTCTGTGATTCCGTGCTTATGTGATAACGTGAATCTGTGCTCTACGTGCTATTTGTTTATGTGATTATGTGATTATATGGTTCTGTATCCTACATGGTATATGTGTCTATGTGTTTACACGGTACGTGTTACTGAGCTTTAGTGGTAGTAGACGTGTGAGGTGAGATTCGAATGCAATGTGTTGAGTCCTGTGACGATGTCTGTTGCAGACAATATCGTCTGGATCCCGTCACGCACTTTCTCGTCAAGAAAAGAGAGAAAAACGACTTGCTTCCATCATCGCTAAAAGCGTAGCAAAGGCCGTGAGTGATGTTTATGAGAATGCCAGCAAATCGTCTGAGGAATCGAGAACCGAAGCTCCTAAAGCTACCGCGAAGACCTTCACTTTCAAGCAATTCAATTCGTGTGGGCCAAAAGAATTCACTGGCGAGGGAGGTCCCACTGCATTATAATACTGGTTTGATTCCATTGAGGTTACTCTACGACAGAGCGGTTGCCCTGATAACCTCCGTACTCTGAATGCTACCGGCGTTTTCCAGTCCCATGCGCTAGACTGGTGGACGGCCGAGAGGAACAAGCGAGGGAACGATGCAGCCTACGGTCTGTCGTGGGACGAGCTCAAGGAAGTTATGCTAGAGGAATTATGCCCTCCTCACGAACGTCAAAAGCTAGAAGATGAATTTTGGCACATACAACAAAAGGATGGTGACAATGCTGGTCTCACTGCTCGCTTCAAGCAGCTCAACATTATCTGTCCTGACCAAGTCAAGACTCCAGACATGGCAATCAAGAAATACATCCGGGCCCTGCCCGACTGCGTTGCTGATTTCGTACAAGCGGCTAAGACTACGAAGATCGAGGAAACTTATCTACTGGCCGCTGAAATCAATGACAAGCGGGTTAATGCTGGTGTCTGGGATAAGACATCGAAGCATCTGCATCAAGCTACCACTACCACACCAACTGCTGAACCCACCTCATCGAGCAACAAGAGGAAGAACAAGAGAAAGAACAGCTCCAGCAACAAGAACTGTGCGATCAGTGCTGCACCAGTTCAATCCGTACCAGCTCAACAGCGCCAAGTGGCAGAGCCTGTGGCCAATGCACCACTTGCTAAGCGTGCATACACTGGGCCACATCCGCTCTACCCTACTTGTACCTACCATCACCCAACTGCCATCGCTTGCCGTTTTTGTGCTCATTGCAATGTATACGACCACTTTACTGCCAACTGCCGTATTCGACAAGCTCCTGCTCATCAAGCTCTACTCACCGCCCCACAGGGTCAACAAGCTCCTCCGGCACCCGCGGTCAAAGCCAGAGCCTGCTTCGCATGTGGCGATCCTAATCATTTCGCCAACATGTGCCCAAACAGGGTAGTGAAACAAGAGCCCCAGCTGCAACAGCCTCAGCAGCAGCAACAACACCAGCAACAACAGCAGCAACAGCAGCAACAGCAACAACAGGCCGCACGCGCCAGAACTTTCAACATCAACGTGCGCCAAGCCTAAGCCGAAAACAACGTGGTTAATGGTATGTTCCTTGTGAATGGTATTTATGCATCATGTTTGTTTGATACTGGAGCCGATAATTGCTTTGTGTCGTTCGAATTCGAGAAGCTCCTTAATCGTAAACGCTCCAAACTCTCCTCGACATTCGACGTTGAAGTCGCCACTGGAAGAACTGTCACCGTCAATTCCGTTATCAGTGATTGTACTCTTGAGCTCAATAATCACATCTTCCCAATCGACCTCATTCTGATGCAACTCGGAAGTTTCGACATCATAGTAGGCGTGGACTTTCTACGCGAAAACCATGCCGAAGTTTTGTGTTACGATAAGATGATTCGACTCTAGCTCGCAAATGGTGATTTATTATGTGTATACGGTGAAACTACCTCGAAAGGGCTCAAGCTCATGTCGTGTGTCCAAGCTAGCAAGTATCTCCGCAAGGAGTACAGGGCTTTCTTGGCTAACATTGTAGCAGCGGAGAAGGAAAAGAAAGAGAAAAAGGAAGTGAAAGACGTTCCTGTAGTTCGTGAATTTCCTCACGTGTTTCCTGATGATCTTCCAGGCTTGCCACCTAGTCGTGATATCGACTTTCGTATCGACCTCATTCCTGGAGCAAATCCTGTCGCCAAAGCCCCTTATCGACTCGCGCCGTCCGAAATGCGCGAACTTTCAAACCAACTCCAGGAATTACTTGAGAAAGGATTCATTCGCCCGAGCACCTCTCCGTGGGGCGCGCCAGTCCTTTTCGTCAAAAAGAAGGATGGGTCGTTCCGGATGTGCATCGACTATCGGGAATTGAATAAGTTGACTATCAAGAACCGCTATCCCCTACCTCGCATCGACAACTTGTTTGATCAGCTACAAGGCGCTACGTGTTTCTCAAAGATCGATCTACGATCAGGCTATCACCAACTACGCATACAAAAGGAGGATATACCCAAAACCGCGTTTCGCACTCGATACGGTCACTACGAATTCGTTGTCATGCCTTTTGGCTTAACCAACGCACCAGTGGTTTTCATGGATCTGATGAATCACGTGTGTAAACCATATCTCGACCGTTTCGTCATCGTATTCATCGATGATGTCTTGATCTATTCCAAATCGACAGCCGAACACACGCAACATCTACATTTGGTTCTTGAGTTACTCTAGGGGAACCAACTCTATGCCAAGTGCTCCAAGTGCGAATTCTGGTTGGAGGAAGTTTAGTTTCTGGGTCACATTGTTAATAGTCAAGGCATTCACGTCGATCATGCGAAGATTGAAGCTGTTAAGAGCTGGGTTACGCCTAAGAACCCGTCTGAAGTCCGCTCTTTTCTCGGACTAGCGGGTTATTATCGAAGATTTATCGAAGGATTCTCCAAAATCGTTGTGCCGCTTACCTCTCTTACGCATAAAGATCAGCCTTTTGTCTGGGGAACCAAACAAGAGACTGCCTTTCAAACCCTCAAGCATAAGCTTTGCAATGCTCCTGTTCTCACATTGCCCGACGGAAACGACGATTTCATTGTCTACTATGATGCTTCCAACCTTGGCCTCGGTTGTGTCCTCATGCAACGGAACATGGTTATAGCCTACGCGTCTCGTCAGCTCAAAATCCAAGAGAAGAACTATACAACCCATGATCTCGAGCTAGGCGCGGTTGTTTTTGCATTAAAGATTTGGCGACACTACCTGTATGGTACCAAGTGTACGATCTTCACCAATCATAGGAGCATACAACACATCTTTAATCAGAAGGAACTTAATATGCGCCAACGCCGATGGGTAGAACTTCTCAACGACTACGACTGTGAGATCCGTTATCACCCAGGAAAAGCGAATGTTGTTGCCGACGCGCTCAGCAGACGGAGTTATCTGCTTAGCACTCATAATGTTCAAGCCCAACACGATCTCGAAACCCTTATTCGTGAAGCCCAGCATGCGTGTTTTAACGAACGCACACTGAAGAGGGAACGAATCTATCACGATGGAGCCCAGCTTGTGAGCAAGTCCAATGGAATACTCCACTTTCTGGATCCCTAAGCGGACCGATTTGTGGCAGATTCTGTTTGACGAAGCCCACAAATCCCATTATTCTATCCATCCCGGTGCCGACAAAATGTACCAGGATCTTCGTTATAAGTACTGGTGGCCAGGCATGAAAAGGGATATTGCCCTCTATGTTGGAAAGTGCCTGACTTGTGCAAAAGTCAAGGCTGAACATCAAAGACCCTCTGGCTTACTCGAACAACCACCAATTTATATGTGGAAGTGGGAAAGTATAGCTATGGATTTCATAACGAAGCTTCCGCACACGTCATCAGGTCACGACAGCATATGGGTTGTGGTCGACCGTTTGACTAAATCAGCTCACTTTCTGCCGATATGAGAAGACTACAAGGTAGAACGATTAGCCCGAATCTACACCGACGAGATCATTTGTAATCATGGGATGCCTCGTGACATCATCTCTGATCGTGATGCTCGGTTTACTTCGTGACTGTGGGAAACGTTTCAAACAGCACTCGGTACATCGCTTAATCTAAGTACCGCTTTCCACCCTCAAACCGACGGTCAGACTGAAAGAACGATTCGTACTCTTGAAGACAAGCTCCGTTCGTGTGTCTTAGACTTCGGTGGCAATTGGGATAAATACCTGCCGTTAGTCGAATTCTCGTATAACAACAGCTATCATTCTAGCATCCAAATGGCACCATTCGAGGCATTATACGGAAGAAGATGTCGATCGCCTATTGTGTGGCACGAGATCGGTCATTCACAACTAACCGGTCCTGAGCTACTACAGGAAATGACAGACAAAATTTTCCAAATCCGGGACAACCTAGTGAAAGCTCGGGATCGATAGAAAAGTTACGCCGATAAAAAGCGCAAGCCCCGTGAATTTGAAGTTGGTGACTACGTACTCCTAAAGGTATCACCTTGGAAGGGTGTAGTCCGATTCGGAAAAAAGGGAAAACTCGCGCCTCGATATGTTGGACCTTTTAAGATTCTGGAAAGGATCAGAAAAGTCGCCTACAGACTCGAACTACCGGAGGAACTTAGTAATGTCCACCCGACTTTCCACGTGTCAAACCTCCGAAAGTGTCTAGCCGACCACGACTTACATGTCTCTCTCGATGATCTGCAAGTAAACGAAACATTACACTTCGTGGAGAAGCCTGTCGATATCATGGATCGTCAAACCAAGCAGCTCAGACGCTCTCGCATTCCTATTGTGAAAGTCCGATGGGAAGGCAAACGAGGCGGAGAGTTCACATAGGAACTCGAAAGCGACATGAAGGCGAAGTACCCGAAGTTGTTTAAAGAGAAAGTGACATCGTGATTCTAGTGCTTTGTACAATTTCATATCAATCTATAGAATCACCGATTATATTACGTCTCGTGTGTACGGATTCCGCGCGTCACACGTTCGGTTCGCAATCGTTTCGGAGTCAAAACCGGTCCGAACCGAAAGTTCTCAAACGTGATTCACGACGTTGTACAGCTTTCAGCTTAATTTCGGGACGAAATTCCCTAAACAAGGGGAGGCTGTAACACCCCGTGTTTTCGGAAGTCAAAGTCAAGGTCAAAGTCAACGACCGATTGTACGAATTTGACTTATAGTAATTTCCTTATTTTAATTGTATTATGTGGAGTAAGTGTTGTTAATTGCAAAAGTCGATGTGTGTTAATCGCTATCTAATCGACTTACGACTGTGAATAATAGGAAGTAACAATGCGATAAAGTTAACTAATCAATAATCAAGCTATGCTACTCGACATCGAATCGTGATACGAACCGCAACTCGACTTAATCTGGTTAATTATACATGTGTGTGTGCCTTATGTGTTACTTGTGCGTGTTATATATATATATATATATATATATATATATATATATGTGTGTTGTGGAAATCAATCGAACTCAGTCGAAACTCGAAACGTAATCGAACCCGAATCCGAATCAAAATCGAACTATGATAATTAGTAGTTTGGACTGAAAGTAATTTGACTAGGAAACCCTATCGTGATGAGCCGCTCGCAATCGAAACCGAAACACCAAAAATCGTCGCGTCAACAATCGAATCAAGTGCCATCCGGCCGGATAGCCATCCGACCGGATAGCCACTGCGCTACAAAACAGGAGTCATCCGACCAGGATGTCATCCGACCGGATAAGCCATCCGAGCGGTGTGTCATCCGATCGGATAACCCTTTCCTCTTTTGGAATCCTATAAATACCCCTGTCATTGTCATTCTTTCCATTTCTGGAAACCCTCTGTCCGAACCATTCGTGCTCTTCACCTTTTCTTCGATTTCTCTCAATTCAGGTAAGATCTCGCCCTAAATCTTGTACTTTCTTGATCTACACACACTCCTACACCTTTCTATCTTGTAAATCTTAACTTTTAATGGTGAAATCACTAGATTTCGGGTGTTCTAGGATGACATCATCATGTGTTCTTCAAGAACTTCATATTTTGACTTCAATCCACCAAGAACAACCGAGATCTAACTGATTTCCACGCAAACATACAAAGATCTTGTAAAGATCTCGACACAAGAATAGTGAAAAAGGATTGAAAGATGGTTTTAACTTTCTTTCAACTCTTTTTCACTCAAAGTACTCAAAACCGATAGGATCCGACCCTGATTTAGTCTTCTACTCGATTGTAGTGCTGTACTAGCTCAAGATTCGGATTCTACTCACGAGACTACCGATTTTGGGTTAGCCAAGACCAAACGCCTCGAGCCGGTAACCGGCCGGACTAGGGTGATTCCTGGTCGGGTTGGTCATCTGTCGAACTAGGGGTTCTGTTGGCTAACACGTTGTCAAAGTGTCTCGACATAACGACAAACCATCAAAACAATCAAGTGTTGGACGAACGGAACAATCGGAACGGAGTGTTGTCCGACCGGAGTGCAGTCCGACCGGATTGCTGTCCGATCGGATAGGTCATCCGAACGGATTGTCATCCGAACAGATCACACTTGGGTCCCACCTTTTAAACAACCTTATTTAGAGTTTGAGTATTGAACGAAATGTAATCCGATCGGACGACCATCTGCCTGGATTACTCTTCGGATCATGAGATACTAAGACTTTAAAGACTTAAACAATTTTCAACATGTTCAATAACAAGGTTGCCATCCGATCGGATTGCCATCCGATCGAATGACACTTCTGTTGTGAACTTGCTTGCAGTAAGTAACCTCATCACCAAGTCGCCGTCCGACCGGATGACCATCCGAACGGATTGTCATCCGCACGACTAGTCATCCGATCGACCCACTTGATGGATAGAGATACTTTCGTGTTTTCAAAATACTACAACGAAAACTTCAAAAGTCAAGCCATCATACACAAACACATTCTCCTCATAGGAAGAAACAATCCACTCGAATTGCCATCCGACCGGACCACTGTCCGACCGGATGATCACCTGAACGGATTGTTATCCGCACGGATTGCTGTCCGATCGGATTACCATCCGATCGAACCACCATCCAACCCTTTCACACTTTGTGACGTTTTACACATCACTTATCGTTATGCTATCAAATCTATTCAGGCTAACCTTACTCGCTAAGCGTTCCCTTCAATCCATCAATCGCTGTGAGTATACTCGATACCTTTTTGCTTTAAGCACTTTTGGGTGTTACATACGTTACGAATATTCAAACTACAATAATCACACTACTCAATACTATTTGAACGCTAACCGTTAATGCATGTTATACGTGGCTTATGAATGCTTGTTTGTTATGTTTACACATGGAATGTTGTCTACCTGCCTTAGCAACGATAGTACTATAGTTTGGACTCAGCACCCGTTCACACGGGGGTTGTTAAGGATCACTTACTTGCATGGATTACGGTGGTAATCATGTATTGCGAACTGCCTCGGGCAGTCAACACGCAGTCATTGGTATCGATGGATCTATGTCGATAACTAACGTGATTCATTTCACTATGTGTACGTGCTGGTTATGCGTAAACGAATTCAAACTCTATATGCTATTATCAAACTTGTATGCTCACCTTTACATTATATGTATTGACTTTATTTTAACGTATGTGACATGTGCTTAGGACGCACACTTGGTAGGAATTTGAAGCTAGGATAACGCTTTTGAGCCCAACAAATAGTTGTCTGTAGTGGTTAAACTAAGGGTCTCTAGAAGCAGATAAACAATTGCTGTCTATTTAAATCTGAGTTGTCGGAACAGAATATTTGCCTAGATTTTTGTCTGTAATAATTATTTTGCTGTTTGAGATACGGTATGGGACGTATTATTTAAATTGAATAGTATTGATAATTGTTATGGAAACTTCTGGACAATCTGTTTCGCTCAGTGCCACGCCCCGATGATTCCGCCATCGGTTGGGGTGTGACATGACTTTCGCCAGGTATGTATGAAAGATTATGATTTCGGTAACAACTTATGGCTCGACTAGAGGGATTCAAATTCGAAGGAATGAAAGGTTTGAATCCATTGACGGATTCAAGCATAAAAGAATACAAAGAATGAGAGAAAGGTAATATGTGTAGGCAAATACAGACCTAATACAAGAGAGTAATATGTATGGTTGTAAAACAAGGTTTCCAAGGCCGAGTACTCCCCGAGTAGTCGCTACAAGGTAGGTTGCCAAGGCGACTTTCTTCGAATCCGCCTAATTACTCAGAGTCGGTCAAACGCGGTCAACCTTGGCCAGAATTAGATCTAGTAGGTCAACTTAGGCCTAGTTTGACTTAAATAATAATAAAACATAATTTCTATGCCTATCATATTAAGGAATGAATATCATTTTCACATATTTTATTATAAATATTAGTAAATTTATGTTATTTGACATATATTTAATCTCCAAAAAGTGATTTCTCTATAATTTAACATGTTCGAGTACTCCCCGAGTACTCTCCGCCTAGACTGAGTACTCTCAACTCCCTGGTCGACCGACTAGGGAGCGTCTAGCGACTTTTGCAACCATGAATGAAAAGACCAAAATCCTTAAGTAAGTATAGCATAGCGGTTAGGCGCTAAAAATAGCATTGTTAGGATAACCATATCGCTTGACTAACGAAATGCATATGTATGTGTAAGTGCATGAATGAACACGTGAAGGATAAGTCATAGTTGATTATTAAAACGTAAATAAGAGTACATTAATGGTTTGACTTTCTATAAGTCCAAACAGAGTTGAGATTATTAACTAGAGAGCAAGTAATAGTAAATAATATGAAAAGTTCGTTTAATTAAACAAGCAAAAACCGACAAAAGTTGTAGTATCAAGGAAAGCATTAGTTGAGAAAAGTACTGAGTAAAGTTATGTGATAGACATATTGGAAATTAACTCATGAGAGAGTTCTACGTAAGCAATGAAATGTATAATGTGGTATGCCCAGTAAGTTAAGTATTTATGGAAGAATATGGGTGAGTTAGCACCGAGTAAATTGAATAACAAAATGAATATGATATGTTAAGAAACAGTCATATGTTGATCCGTTGCGAACGGGTCAAATAAATGAAAATGTTATGCTAAGGAATGGTCATGTATTGACCCGTTAAGAATGGGTCGAGCGAACTAATGTTTTAAAAGAATCTAGAAAGGGCCAATATGTAAACAAGTTAAATTGATAAACGGCATACTCGAAGAAATTTGAATGATATGTGCTAACCGTTAATGTTACAGATGAGAATGGTGAAATTCTTGGCATGATAAAAGTTGTAGAGCTGATGAAAGGATGCTCAAGAGCAGGAACTTAATACATGAATGAATGAAGTCAATCCTGGTACGGAAGGTACTAAGAAGAAGCGGATTGACCCGGCTTATGGATCATTGAATTACGCAATGATGAGGAGGTCAGTAAAAATGTTTAACTCATGATTGATAAGTAAGAATTGATAGATAGAATGCTATCCAATAATAAATGAATGGCAAAATAAGTATGGTATAATATGTAACGTATGACCTTTAAAGGTCAATTTAGGAGGAAATTTCAACCCACAATTGTGGACGTTAAGAGGAAATATTAAAATTTTTGAGTAAAAATTTGGGGGTATAAAAGAAACCAAGAACAACATTAGTAATGGATTAATAATAAGTATCCAGTGGTAACGTTAAACTCAAATGAATGTCAAGAAAATTGAGTCCGTAGATGGTCCAAGGTATTATGTGTTAAAGAAAGTGCCTAGAAAGGTTGATAAGGTAGAATGCCAAGTTAAAAACCACAATAAGTATTCGTGGGGCTAATCCCATAATGTAATATTTTCTTTGTAAATATGTGAGGTAGGGATAGTATCACCCACCATGAATGATAAATGTCCGAAAGTTTAGTTTCTAAGGTGAGGACAAGATATACTTTTATGGTTGTAAGCGAATCCTACCACTATATATAAGTCGCAAGTAATGAGCACTATGAATAAAAAAAGAAAAAAGAAAGAATGGAGTAGTTTTGGCCAAGTAGGGATGAGGAAGGTTTCGGGGACAAAACCTCCTTTAAGGGGGTAGATTTGTAACATCCCAAAAAGCGAATTTTAAGATTCGTTAGAATGACACTATGTTTAGTTTAAATAAATATAATAACCAAGTTATTAAACTTGGTTAAATGTCTAACTAAACAACCAAAGGAAGGAAATTGCTACAATTATGATCAAGTAACAACTAGAGGGGCCAAGGTTGTTAAAAAGGGGAAAGTTTATATTAATTAAAAACATAATTAAAACCCAAAAACACACATTGAGTGTGTGTGGGTGTCGATGTGCGACCAGGAGAGGAGAAGAAAGGGGGTCAAACCCTAGATCACAAAATCCATCAAATTGAAAGGGGATTTAAGGGCTAAATGAATGCATGAACCAAGAAAGTCGATCACCTAAGTGTTTCTAACATCAAGTAAGTCGAATTTGGTGTTTTGATGATGTTTGATTAAGTGGGCTTTGTGTAATCCAAAAATATAGTGTAAGATTAAACATGAATGTTTGTTATGATGAATGTGTAGATGCTAAAATATGTTTAATTTTGACTATGGTGATGATTTGGGAAAAACCCACTTGTATTAGTAGTGAAGATGATGATAAAGATGATTATTCATGTTCAACATATGTGTATTGTTGATGAATCATGTTGTATACAATGAGTAATTTTAGTTAATTTGAATATAGTATGAAGGTTATATGATCCTAGTTGAATTTGATGATATATGCTATGAATTAGGAGGATTATGCAATAAAATACTTGTACATTGAGCTTTGCATGTTGTATGCACATCAAGTGTTTGATAAAATGTCCAAGTGACCAAAAATAGCAGGAATTGTATGCACATGATGGATATTATATGTAGAATTTGATAATGATGTTATTGGTAGTAGATTAGCATAAAGAATGTGTTTTACACGGAGTATACGTGGGAAATTAGTTTGATGAAATGGTTTAGTAAGAAACACGCATTAAAAGGTAGTGCCATATGCTAGTTGAAATGTTAATGAAGCCGAATGTGAAATGTAAATTGACATGATCATTCATATGTATAATTTTATATGCTAACAAGAATGTGGATGCAATGAAATGAAAATATAGGGATCATGTCAAGATGGATGGAAGCATAAAGGGCTAACGGGTCATGAGGACATGAAGAAACGAGAGCGAAGATGGATGCGTAAGGTAAGTAAATTCCCGGACTTCCTCTTTAGTAGTAAATGAAATTATTGGAAAATGTTATTGATAATTGTCAGTAGTTATATTGAGATGTGTTTTTTTAATGATGATATCAAGTAAGGATATTAAGTAAGTGATTTCCGGAATCACTTCTTAGTTGTTGAAGTAAGGTAACGACTAGTTAATTAAGCATGATGACGATTGAAGTTGCGTATGGTTTTGGTTGTATGAAATCACGGATTTTTACTACGTAGACCGAACGGGTCAAAACAAGGTAGTATTGATATGTCAGAATTATGTTTAATTAATGGCTACGGTATTATAACCAGGTAATGGGTAGAATTTCATATAAGAATGCTAATCGAGAAACTGAGGCGGTAATATACACAAAAGATTCGGTTGTGAGTTATAACTAACGAATAAACCAATTTGTTAATGGAACTTTATTATCAAAGCATGATTTCGTAGGAATGAATGAAGTGAATGAGTTTAGCGCATACCACGTATCGGGTGAGTAGAACCCAAGTACGATACTCCAAATAATGTAAAAATGTTATAGTTATAACATTCATGTGAACCTTAAGTTTAAACATATGAGTTGTTTACTAAAAACATGAACGGGTCGAATAATATGTAATTGACTATTTAGTTGAAGGCACATAAGTTAAGAAACTTTCCCTAGTTCGGATGTTAGAAGTTGAGTCGTATGATAGATGACTAATTAACGATCATGTAGGAAGAAACGGGATGCAAAACGGATCGAAAACGAGAAAGTTATGCTTGTTTTTGTGAAGTTTAGTGTTGCTGGAAGTTGCTGCATTCAACAGCAAACATTCTGGAAAATAAGGGGGATCGCGCCACACGACAGCTAGGGCAAGGAGCCATCGCACGACACGACGGCATGCTGGGTTGGCGAAAATTGTTTATTTAGTCTGTTTTGTCTCGCGAACTCGTTTTAACACGTTTTAAGTTATGTATGACTAATCCCTCTTATGTTTTGTGAGTTTTAGGCTTAACCACCCGGTTACAATTGTAAACGCTTATATATATATATATATATATATATATATTCCGTTAGAAAAATAATTTCCTTCCGATAGTCGGGATTGCTAGGTAATTATGAATAGAAGAAAGAATGCCCGTAGCCTCGTATGTATGTGATCTATTTATTGGGAGGCTTGTACTTAGGGTATCTAAGTAAACCCTTTTGGATGTCTTATGTAGCGTGTATGCTTGTATAGTTTGTACATTTGTTTATGTGTACATAATCATGTAGTGAAGTACGTGTTTAGATTATATGTATGATTGCATCTGCGTACGAAGTGGGAATTATTACTTACGAATGAATGGGATATGTGTGTATGTTTGAGTGTTAAGTTACTAAACAGGGATCTTTAGTATGGAACAAGAATGCAGGTACGCCATTAAGGACCTTGTGAAGGTTCAAAGAATTGGAATGCATGATTATACCGGGAAAGCTTATTTGAAGAGACTGGCGTGAGAAGAAGGAATATGGAGTGTGGTTAATCGTTTGCATATGTTTAATTTAATAAAGACGTCACCAAATCTTAATGATGTTTATGTATGTGGTGAATGCAGGTAGGGCGGACATAATATTATTATGAAGAATAGAGGATTGAAGATCGAGTCAAGAGCAAGGATTGTACGGGAAGAGTGGTCACTCAAATGGAGTTTTATATTTTAATTAATGTGATTTAAAAAGAAAGGATGTTGTAAACCCTTTAGTAAAATTCTATTTATTCTAGTAATAAACTCCAAGTATGTTACATGGTTATTAAAGAAAGAAAAATTTGGGCTCATATTTCCGCTACGTCGTTTTCAAGTTATTACGTGTTAGGAAGTTTCATAACATTTATAAAATAGTTACTAAACACCCTACCACCTCTCTTTTTCCCATCAACATTTCTATATCCAACATATTTAGCCTTTCTCATCTAAACATGACGATCGACCACTTTTGTTACTACACAACTTGATCACCTCAGCCACGTCTCTTTTCTACTGTAACACCATTACCTCTTCACCCTAGAACCATACCAAAATGTGACAACCGTCACTTTTTCGTACATTCCGTACACGAAATGCACAGTAATTTGTGCTTTAATGACTGTGCATGATCTAGTTTACCAGACAAATAAATTTCTGATTACTATACAAGTAAATTAATGCACGTTTTACAAGAATTACTTTATGCATTAATGAACAGCGCTGCGTCAGAAATACTAGTAAACTCACCGGTAAGACACTTTGTGTCAGCAATTCTGCAGAAAGCAGTTAGACAGTAGAATTGGAGCCTAGGTGTAGGTCCAACGACAAGAATACATGAAAACCCAAGAGTACATACAAGGGTTTATTTATATACATTACGGAAGCTAAAATACACACTAAAAAGCACCCGAAACACACTTTAAATGCTGAAATTCATACAATTCAGCAAAATTCAGCATTGTAACAAGATTGTTTCATGCAAAAATATGACAAATTGATCCAACATATTTTCTGGAGTGTCGGGAATTGGAAAGGTACAAAGGGGGTACATAAAAGACACTAAACGATGCAATTTAGCACTTAAACGAACCGGTATTTAACCGAACAACCGGACATTACCCGAAACACCAAAATTTCACTATAAGCATTGTTTTAGTGTTATGAAGCTAGTTATGAACCCTAAACACTATATTACATCACTAAACACTAAAACACATTTCAACTTAACCAAGTAACTAACCATCAAGATCCAACTAGACCCCCCCCCCCCTACTTTGATGACCGGTTAGGGGACATAGTTCCCACATTTGATTTCTTTGATATATTTTATTAGATTATGTCTAGGAATATATCAACAAGATGCCATATGCTTTCCTTAATGGTGGAAGTAATCTCCTTATAACCAAAAGACCATAACCCATAACCATCACCTCCATTCAAGCAACTTCCTTCTTCCTCTCCCTCCCTTGAAGCTTACGGCCCACACCCCCACACTACCATAATTTTTCTAGCTAATTCCCAAGAAATCTATGGTGATTCTAAGGTGTCTCAGGCCTAATTAGGAAGGTTGCAAGCAACGGATCTTGAAGGACCTCTCTCGAGTGCTATTATCCACTCCATATTCCTCATTGTTTCTTCCCTAGCTTTAAGCTAGTAGTAAGATCATCTAAACCCTTGTTTACTTCTATTTTGCTTGGTTAAAAGATGTAACATGATGTAAATGACAAGAACACTAAAGAACATAAGCTCGCACATGATGAAAAATGGATGAAATAATATTTTTAGTAGATGTGTAATGTTTGATTGTGAATACTAGAAATATTGATGTTGATCAATACATGAAGCTTGTTAGATTGTGATTAAACACATGATCTAACAAGTTAGGGGATGATTATGTGCTAACATAAGATGATCATCCTCTTGTTAAGACATGAACTTGATGAATGAATGATTTCTTGGAAAAATATTAAACAAAGCAAGCTAGTAAACCTTGTGAATCTAAGATTCATGAGTGGTTTTCCAAAAGAACCAAGTTTAAAATGTGATTTTTAAAAGATCTTGGTTTTTACCTAAACCTACACTATTTTTATTAGAAAAACAAGTGTATAAACACTTATGAAACAAGAAAAACACAAAAAGAATACTTTTAGAAAAATCATATGACAAGTTGTAAATGTCTAAATCTTTCAAGAGAATGATTTACAAACAAATAACTATGTTTTTAGGGGTAACTAAACCCACTAAATAACATGGTAAGTTACTACAAGTTTTTACAAGAACTTCAAGTTCATGATATAGTGTGATGTACATGATTTTGACTTGTAGTAAGACTTGAATAAGTTGTTGATGCTTGATAATGATTTAAAAGAAAATAAACACATGTTTTAAAAACATGGGAAACCTCCATTTTTAGGGGAAACTCTATCAAAATTTTTATAAATTTTGACACTTAGAAAAATATAAGTTTTTGAGAAACTTATTCCCTAAAAATGTATCTAGAAACATTTACCAAGGGTTCCCCAATTTTTGTGTTAAGAAATAATGATTTCTTCAAGGATAAAAATGGATATTAAGTATGTATATTTGTGAGAAAAATATATATATTTATCACCAAATTTTGTGCTAAGTATATGTAGTATGTACTATACATGAATAGTGTATTAGGATCTGAAAATACACTAAATACTCATAAGAGTAAGAATACAAAAATACACATACAACATGCTTAGACACATACAAGAAGATATATTTATGAAAATATATTACTTGGACAAAAATACATAATTCGGGTGCAAAATACAAAATACTTATATTTATTTTTGAGAAAAATAATATAAGTAAGACACATAGTTAAAAATATAAATTATTTTTAACACAAGAACACATATACAAAAGATAGTGACTTGTACTTGTGCGATACAAGTCTAGTGACTAACGTTAATAAACATGTTTAGGTCACGACGCTAAATAAGCAAATCCGGTGAAGTTTACGACTGTCGAAAAACGTGAATTGCTGTGAAACTGTGACTCTAGATAAGCAAATCCGGTTAAAAAAATATACGCCGAAACCCTCACGGCTGAACAAACATGATTACTTTCACAATATTGAAAAACGGTTTTCAAACTGTCGAAAATCAATGGGTTGTAAATCATGGGGGTACGTTATATTTTCTGCAAATCAGAGCATGAAAAACAGAAAATGGATGGCGAAACAAAGCTATCAGCATCGTGTTGTCAAATTTTCTTTAAAATGGTTTTGAATTTTAGGGGGAGTAATATTGTCAGAAAATCCAAAAACATTAGAAAATTTTGAAAAAGCCAAAAACATGATAAAATCCAAAAATGAGTTTTGTGTAAAAAGAGGAAATGATAGTACATCAGTGGACTGTCACAGTACGCTAAAGAAATGGAAAGTTAAAAAGCGATAAACAATCTCACTAAAGATGTGACGATAGGCTTAGCTAGACTAGTAGATTTGCGATAACGATACAAACTTAAATGAAAAAGCCTAGTTCTAGTGGGAAACGCGGTCGAAAGCATAGTACTTAGTTTTATCCTTCTTGACTGTGGGCCTGCTCGGTAATCGCTGATTGTCGAAAGACATAAAACTGGTTAAGTCTGTGAGCTTTCACAACTTTGCTGAAAAGTCACTGTGATTGTGCATTTCATTTTGCAAAAATTTAACCTTGTTTGATTTCTTTATTTTGTTTAAGCATTGGACATCCTCTGCGTATACGTGAGTATCGACCTGGATGTTATTGCCTAAACGTTCTGCTTTATTTTCTTTGGTGTTTCGTTTAAGCTTTGGATCACCTCTGCGTATACGGGAGTATCGACCTGGTGGTTAAAGCCTAAACAACTTCAACTTGTTTTATTTTCTTATTTTGTTTAAACATTGGACTTTCTCTGCATATACGGAAGTATCGACCTGATTGTTAATGTTTAAACATTCTGCGTTATTTTCGCACATATCACAGTTGATGAAAGTTTAAAGGCATTACTTGAGTTAGTGTATTGCATGATGAGGGGATATGCTGAGATCGTGGGGTCCATAAGAATTTAGTGCAAATTAATATACCTTAACGTATCGGTAAGCATTTCAAAAGTTTTTAGATTGAGTTTAAGTGGACAACAATATCGTCAATCAATGTGAATTGTTTAGAACTTAAAGTGTTTTAAAGCTCAACGGTACTTGTGACTTGTCAAAAACTGATATGATCCTCTGACGCATACTCAAACAAAAAATATTGTCTGTAAATATGTTTGTAAATATTTCTTTACTGCTTTATGTTTCAGAAAAATACAAAAAGATTTTGTTTTCTGCTTTATTATCGACAACCGATGTCTGGGAAGTTGAGTTTCAAAATCTAAGTATGCTAATTGTGTTTCTGAAAATAAACAAGTTCATTAATTTGAAACTTGAAATTTTTAAAGTCAAAATTCAAAAACAGTTTGTGATATCTCCAAGGTCATTAATTTGGACTTGGATGATTAACTGTGAGGGATTTGGATGCTCATATTGTTAAAATCTATTGAAAAGAGCCAGTTTCCGATTTTGTTCGCTAAAACTGCCAAATCTGTAAAGATTGTTGATAGAGGGAGAGTATCAAGTATTTATGGATATATTCATATTATTATATCTTAGTGCCAGGATCTTGATTTAGAAAGTTTAATAGAGCCAGGATACGATTCCTGGACAATTGGTCAATTAAAACATTGTTACTTATAAACGTTTGAGAATTGCAGATGTTGTACCAGACTACGATCCCGATAGCCGAGTCTAAGGGGGAGTCTGAAGACGAGCTCAACGCAAGGGGAAGCGTGAAAGGAGCCAGGTATCTTTCCCGGAAGAGCTTGTAACCGGAAAGCCAGGTGTCGATCCCAAAAGCACGGAAGCTTGATGAAAGGGGAGCCTGAAGAGTTTACCGAAAGGGGGAGCTGAAGCTGAAAACAGATCCACCGGGATCCTGTTCGAACAAGAGGGAGTCTAGGTTTCTAAAGTCGTAAAACCTTCAAGAAGACTCAAAGAGAGAGAAAGACCAAAAGCTACGAGTCTGACTAAATGTTTGAGATTGACTGCGGCAATATCCAAGGGGGAGTCTGTTAGTGCAGTATGTCTATCGCCTCCGTCATCTCAAGATCGTAGCTGAAACTGATTAAGTCTAGCTTTATATTGTAATATTAGATAGAAAAGGCAAGGTGGCTTTATTGTAAATAAGGAGAACTCTCCTTATATGCTTTGCCTATAAATAGAAGTCTTAGGGCTTAGCTTAGGGACTTTTGACACATTAGAGACTTGGAGAGCTTTATAGCTAGAGTGAGAAAGTAGAGAGAGAAAGTACTCCAAGTGGTGATTCGAGGTGCTTGTACGTTATTAAATCAATCAAAGAATCACGTTTATATTACGTCACGTGTGTTCGGTCACGTACGTGTACGGATTCCGCACGTTACACGTTCGTTACGCAATTGAAACGGAGTTAAAACCGGGACCTACAGCAGGAACGCAAAGTTGTGAGTTCATGCTCCCCTTTTCTTTAACTGTTTTTGGTTTTATAACTCTCGGGTGTGAAATACATGTTACAAATAATACAATGTTTATAAATGGTATGATAACAAGAAGCACTCTTGGTGAGAACGAGTACCAAGTATGATGCGATTTGAGAATACAAAAATACAAGAAGCACTCTTGGTGAGAACGAGTACCAAGTAGGATGCGTTTTAAGAAATGCCTATGAAATACTAGATTATGTGAGCACAGTCATAATACTAAAAATGCCATAAAGTCTTGGTGAAAACTAGTACCAAGCCATTAAAAACATTCACTAATTAGGGACGAGGGTTAGATCTAACGGGTACGGCCGAGCCCCACTCATGGTCACAACTAGTACCTAGCAGTGCTTCGGAGTCCCAGTCGAGGTTAATCGACACAGTCGAGGGAAATTGACACAGTCGAGGTTAATCGACACAGTCGAGGAAAATCGACAAGGATATGAGCCATTACGAGAGCTCCCTATGAGCCATTACGAATGCTCCCGAGGAGTCATAACAAGTACTCCCATGTCCTTAAGGAGTCATAACAAGTACTCCCCATGTCCTCGCATGCCTTAAAGTCTCTCAAAGATTCTACAAGAATACTTATTTGGTACAAGAATTGTATCACAAGAATACTTTATTGGTACAAGATTTGTATCACAAGGATACGTTATTTCACAAGAATACTTTATTTATACAAGATGCATACCATGTTTCATACAAGATATGCAAAACGCATGAACTCGCTCAACTTTTGTTGATGTTTTCCAAAATTAAATGTATTTCAGGTCACAGGATGGATCTTGGGCGCGGGTGTCGTAACTAGAAGTAGACTTCAAGTTTAGATGTCATCCACTCTTGTTAAATTGTAACCTAGACGAAGGTTGTGTTTTTAAAACTTAAATAACAAGTGTTTGTAATACTCAAATTTTCATGAATGGATGAACATCGTTTTGATCATATAGTTGTTTATTACGATTGAATGCAATGATATTAAACCAGTCACACATCATACGCTTCCGCAAAAGACAGGGTGTGACACAAAAGACGTCAAAATCGTCTACCAACGACAAAGAACTTTACACTTGTGGCTTGGAAACGAGCTACCGCCCTCAAGGAGAAAGCTGCCCCTCAGGAGTTGATTACTCCAATCAATTTTTGGAACCCAAACCTCATGTTAATCGATTTTGGGTCTTTTAGAACAATCGTATATGTTTTTTAATCAGTACTAACAAAAACTTAATTAGTTCTTATAGTAAATACTACTAATTCATAAATAACTTACACGATAATTAGTTCTTATAATAAATACTAATAATTCATAAATAACTTACATGATGACATAAATGTTGGATTTTAGTTTAAATAAGTAGTCCTATTATGGTGTATGACACCATTGGGCACCCGTCACCGACTGGTCTCATGACTCTGTTTAAACCGCACACTTATATAGTACATGCTAGTGATGATTAACTGTGATGATAATTATAAATGTGTATACTTGTTAGTATAACGTACAATAGTTGATACATGTACATTACTTGATGAATACGTGTTAGATACATGTAATTAATACGTGATTACTTGTATACTGTCCTAATAAGTGGTAACCATAATAGGACGTGGTTGACCAACTTAGGATAAACGCTTTATCTACCAAGCAAAGCAAAGGTGAGTTCACACTAAAACTAAAAGCATGTATTCCCGGTGGTTTGGGAACTTCACATACCGAGGTAACAGTATGGCAATTCAACGATACTCATAATTCATGTCTCAGCTTACTAAGCGAAACTCTACCATGAAAGTCCCTATTCATTTATACCGATTAATCGTCGGGGGCGAACAAGATATTAGTTGATAGCACTATTAGGTTTGACAACCTCACACCGTGCTGGGAGCCGGGCGTGAACTATTATCTGGAAATCCGGTCAATGATGGTAGACATTGACCAAAGGGCAAAATCAACAATTACGTCAAAGTTTCGGTACTACACAGTTTCATAGCTCCCCATGGCATGTTTTGATAACATGGTAACTACATAAATTAACGTTTTTGGGATAAAACGAGAAAACCTTTTTCGAAAACCGTGAACTCGCCAACTTTATGTTGACACCCTACTGCATGCTTGCAGGTTTTTAGGTACAACTACGGACAAACAATGCAAATGGATGGAGCGTGTAAGTTGTACGTTTTGTACATTCATCTAAATTGTGTTCCAAACTGCAAAGGGGTTTATCTTTTATTTCCGCAGCAAGCTTAAATTATATTTTTGAAAACTTCTAAATTAAATCACTAATTGTATTATCTGTAACAATTTACAAATTTCGCAAAATGATTCAGAATAATTAGTGGCTGGTTCCTTGGCAGTCGAATGCCTCGCGGTAATACTCCGCATGTGAGATTTAAGGGTGTGACATAACCCGTTTAATTATATCAATTACCCACCAATTTTCCAACCTGCTAGCAATGCAACGAAGTTGTCAATACGCTTGATAAACGACAAACAATTCAAATATAATAAACGTTTCACAAAATCAACACAAGTGGTCAAGATTTACCAGTTAATAAGAATCATAAAAATAAAGTCTAATGCAAAACGAGACAGTCCTTTATCTGGGCGGAAGTAACAAGCCTTTACTCCCGCATGCTCATCATCTTGTATCGTGAACTCCAAGAATCTGCCATAAAAAACTCTCTTCTCGGCTATGTCTCAAAGAAATTCAGCCGTCAGACCTGGGATATCTCCAGCAGCCGTCTGCCAAAGATAATCCCCTCTTTCTTATGCGACGCCCCTTTTATTCTTTTCTACTCTTCGTTTTATAATGGCCCACTCAGTCCATTAAGATTTCTTTTGAAATCCATTTAAACTAACTTGTGTCAAATTGGTATCAAAACAATGTAATCGACACAAAGAACCAACGCAACGATGCTTATTATTCAAACAGTTTCAACGATTACAAATTATACTGAATGATCAGATAACACAGCCTTACACAACTCTCAACTTGATTATCAACAAGATAATCACACACTAGAACGCGGAATCTCGATTCAAACGACTGATTAAAGATGAATCAGTGTTTAACCAATGAAACCCTAGGTATCTTTCTAGAGAGAGAAACAAGATACTGCCAAAAGGAAAAAAATATCTGATCTGAATGATAAAAGACTTTGATGTCACTTATATAGATCCGGACAACCACTTGACCCGACTTGATAGGAATCTTGTTATAACCACACTGCTTCAAGCCCATCTTCTGCTAAGTCCAAAGTGTTGATCTAGGCCCATCACCAGCAACGTATACACAGCCCATTTTATCCAGTAACATGAAAACATAAGAAAGTTGAAATCATAAGTAACACAGTGAAATGTAAAATAAATAAATGAAATTGAAACAATTGGTAATGTAATATATTTTTAACACCCCCCCCCCCCCCTCAATTTCATTTCTTAAAAACATCAAAAAGCTTTAATTCTTTACATAACTGTTGATGTGTTTTGACCAAAACTCCTTTAGTAAACAAGTCTGCCACTTGATTCTCAGACTTTACACCAAAACATCTCAAAGTTCCTTTTGAAATCAAGTCTCTCAAGAAAAATAAATCAACCTCAAAATGTTTGGTCCGATCGTGAAAAACTGGATTTGCCGCAATAGAAATTGCAGCGTTATTATCACAGAATAAACTAATAGGAACTGTTATATCTACTTGTAACTCTTTTAACAAATTTTTAAGCCATATTATCTCACATGCAGCTGCACACATAGATCTATATTCAGCTTCAGCTGAAGATCTAGACACCGTCGACTGTTTCTTGCTTTTCCAAGAAACCAAACAATTACCAAAAAATACACAAAACCCGGTAACAGATTTTCTACTAGTCAGACATTTTGCCCAATCTGAATCTGCAAAAGCTTTTAGTTCAAAACTATCACCTTTGCTAAACAATAACCCTTGACCAGGTGCAGACTTTAAGTATCTTAATAGGTTAAATGCAAGTTTTAAATGACCATCAGTTGGACTATGCATGTACTGACTTAAAAGGTGCACTGCATAGGCAATATCTGGCCTAGTGTGAGACAAGTAGATTAATTTTCCTACCAGTTTTTGATAACCAGTTATATTCGATAAAGGACCATTATTACTTTCCAGAAAACTGTTAACTACATGACTTTGATCTATGGGAACACTAAGAGGCTTACAACCTAACATCCCATATTCAGTTAACAAATCAGTGCAATATTTTCTCTGAGACAAACATACCCCATTTGCATAGGACAACACTTCTATTCCTAAAAAATATTGCAAAACCCCAAGATCTTTAATTAAGAACTTTGTTTTTAAGCTTTGTTTTATTTTTTCAATTTCAGAAACAGAACTACCAGTAATCACTATATCATCTACATATACTAACAGTATAATACACACACCACTGGTATTTTTAATAAACAAAGAGGTATCACATTTGCTTTGCACAAAACAACTTCAACTAAGACACTCACAAGCTTCTCATTCCACATCCGAGGAGCTTGTTTCAAACCATATAAAGACTTCTTAAGTTTACACACCTTAGAATTATCACCAAACTGATAACCCTCAGGTATTGACATATAAACGTCCTCATTTAAATCCCCATATAGGAAAGCATTATTTACATCTAGTTGAAATAGTTGCCAGTTATTTTGAACAGCAAGTGACACAACACATCTAACAGTAACAAGTTTAACAACCGAAGAAAAAGTTTCCTCATAGTCAATCCCCTCTTTTTGGCTGAACCCCTTTGCAACTAGCCTAGCTTTATACCTCTCTATTTCACCATTTGCCTTATATTTGATTTTATATATCCATTTGCAACCTACTATACTTCTATTAGGTGGTTTGTCTACAATATCCCAAGTATTATTTCTATGTAAAGCATGTATTTCATCATTCATAGCATTAATCCAATTAGGATCATGCAACGCCTCTTTATAGGTACTTGGTTCAACACTTTTAGACAAGACCGATGCAAATGACTTGTTCTCAATAGACAATTTGGAAAAATTAATAACCTTTTCAATCCCATATTTGACTTTGCTATCAACAACAAAGTCATCAAGTTTTTTAGGAAAAACAGAAGACCTTGTAGATCTTCTAGGTAACACTGGCAACTCAGAACCTAATGTGTCCCCCTCAGAAGCATTTTGAGCTTCATTTGTGGTACTCACATGCTCAACCATATCAGGTGATACACTGACCTCACTGGTTTGCTGAGTATTAGCCCTACCAGTCGGAGTATCAGGTAATACTGACTGCTGAGGATCACATGTTCCCACATCAGACTCACCTAGATCCCTTCTATCATCATCGGGATCATTCATAGTCGAAAAATGTTCAGGGTCTGAGTTATCATATAAGTCAAAAAAATTCAGAGAATTTATAGTTTTTATTGGATTTGAATCAAAACTATCAAAAACATACTGTTCTTTAAAAGGAAATATTGTTTCATAGAATTTTACATCCCTTGAAAACAACACAGACTTTGAATCAAGACTATATACTTTATAACCTTTTTTCTCATGTGAATATCCGATAAAAACACATTTTCCAGCCCTGCTACTTAATTTGTCAGTATCATGTAAATTTGTACAAAAACACAGACACCCAAACACTTTTAAATGATTTAAGAAGGGCTTAAATTTGTAAACTACTTCATAAGGGGTATTGCCAGCCAGAACAAAGGATGGAGTCCTATTAATAAGATACGCAGCAGTTAAAACACACTCATACCAAAACCTAACAGGAAGATTACTTTGGAAAAATAAAGCTCTAGTAACATTCAATAGATGCCTATGCTCCCTCTCAACAATACCATTTTGTTGAGGAGTATAGGCACATGTGGTTTGATGAACTATTCCTTTAGACTTACAAAAACTTGACATTTGGTTATTAACAAATTCTGACCCGTTGTCACTTCTAAAACACTTTACAACTTGTTTGAATTGTGTTTGTACAATATTAACAAAACTTTGTATATTTTCAAAAACTTCTGTTTTAGATTTCATCATACACACCCACACATCCCTGGAATAGTCATCAACGATAGTTAGGAAATACTTATGTCCTTCCCTGCTAGCAACCCTATAAGGTCCCCACACATCCAAGTGAACTAATTCCCCTATATGAGTACTTTTATGTTCACTTAAAGGAAAGGGATCCCTGTGTTGCTTAGCCTTATGACACACATCACAAGGACCATGATCAGTATCAAACGAGATTTTAAAAACATCTTTAAAAACCTTAACAGCTTGATCAGCAAGATGTCCTAACCTAGCATGCCATAGTTTATATAGACTAGTACTATTAAAACACACCTCATTAGACATAACAGTGTTTCCACAAACATACAGTCCTTCCAGTTGATTACCAATCACCAGGACTTTCTTTGTTAACAAATCCTGTATATAACATTTATGTTCATCAAACCCAACATACAACTTATTATCTCTAGTTAGTTTATGAACAGATATTAAATTCACAGAATACTCAGGGACAACAAAAACATCATGTAGAATAACACCATCAACCAGTTTTAAAGACCCAATTTTGGTTACAAGAGCATTTGTGCCATTTGGATGTTTTACTTGAATTTTCAAATTTGACACATCTACAAAATCTGATAAATCTTTTTCAGACTTAGCCATATGATTATTTGCCCCTGAATCAATTATCCAACCTGTTCCTTTTCCAATATTATTCCCAAAAGAGTATATGGGTTTGATAAACACATTAGAACAAAAAAACTCACCTGAAACATTGCAACTCTGTGCTGTTTCAGGTACCTTTTCCTTTAACAAACTCAACAACTTAGATACTTGATCAGAAGTCAAAGAAGTAGCAGGCATATTAGACTCTTCTACAAAGGTATTGTTACTAGAACTAGTTTTCCTTCCTGGATTCCCTCTTGGTGGTTTCATCCAAGAAGGATATCCAATCAACTCAAAACACTTATCAATTGTATGACCCACTTTGTTACAGTGTGAGCATTTCAAACTTTGATTTGAACTTTTATTAAGTCTCTTATTAAAAACAAACCCTTGATTTGACTTAGATGCAAACCCCACTGTTTGATTCTTTTTAACATTGTTGTTACTAGAATTTCTATACGACTCTTCTCTGGATACTACAGAAAAAGCTTCTTTAACAGTGGGCAAAATCTCTTTAGTTAACAAAGTGGTTCTAACAGACTGATAAGTGTCATCTAGTCCCATAAGAAACTGCATGAGTTTGATCATATGACTAAAATTATTAAACTCATTTGCAGCTTGACAAGTACACGAAGGAAGTTGTAAGATCTGATCTAGTTGCTTCCACATAATATTCAATTTGTTATAATACTCAGACACAGATTGACCATTTTGACTAAATGAATTGGTCTTTTGATATAAATCAAACACTACAGACCCATCTATCTTATTATACGTTTCTTTCAAGTCCTTCCAAACTTCAGAAGCAAGTGTGGAATAGACTTGACCTAAGAAAAGCTCTTCTGAGACAGAGTTAAGTATCCATGTTAACACCACAGAGTTGCATCTTTCCCATTGATTAGCCAAAACCTCATCTATTAAAGATTTCTCACAAGTACCATCAATAAATCCATACTTATTTTTAACTTTCAAAGCCAGTGTTAAGGAATTAGCCCAAACAGTATAGTTTTCAGTACCCTTTAACTTTATACTCGTTATAGTTAAATTTGTAGTATCACTAGGATGTAAGTACAATGGGTTGCTAGGTTCAAGTTTGCTAATCAATGTTGCAAATGGATTACCCTCAATCTCAGCCATATCACACAAAGAAATCTAAACAAGACAAACACCAAGTATTACACACAGAATAACCAATCAAAAACAAGAACCAGATAGAAAACTAACTCAAACCCAGCGAAACTGTGCCAGTGTCCAGATGGTAGGATCGTCACTCAAAAGGTGCCTACCCAAGTCTTTGCACAGACGCTAAACCCTATTTCAACTACAAGCAAAACAAATAACTGACACTAATCCACTAAAACAGCAAGAACAATATCAGTCAAACAAAACAATAACAGCTAGCAAGGGAAAAAACAGTCAAGCTAAATAGCAATAACACCTAACACCGACAAAGAACACAAAAAAAATCACAGAAAAAATGCAACAGGAGATGGCCCGTCCTGTGTCCCAATCAATCAAGCCGGCCCAACTAGTCCGGTAACAAAATGCCTAGATGCAAGACAAAATAAAAATAAAAGAAAACTGGAAATCGAAGCAAGGAATGATCTCACCAAGATTGCAAACCCTAGCTAGGGTTTCTCCGGTTCTGAATAGGATTTTACAACCTACACGGTTGAACCCTAAATCAGAACAGCAGCTTCCAAAATTTCTCTTCCAATGATCCAAGAACGCCTCCACAGAAGAACGGCAATTCTCCACTAAATCTGAAGTCGGCAAACAGAATATCTACCAAGACTTGCAGATTTACCACAAGATCTTCAACAGAAGAAGAAACCCCCAAAAAAACGAGAAACCCTAATTTCAGATAATCAATCAGTCGAACAACGATCAACGGAAGCAAAGAACCCAAGAGCTATACAAGCTCTGATACCATGTCAAATTGGTATCAAAACAATGTAATTGACACAGAACCAACGCAACGATGCTTATTATTCAAACAGTTTCAACGATTACAAAATATACTGAATGATCAGATAACACAGCCTTACACAACTCTCAACTTGATTATCAACAAGATAATCACACACTAGAACGCGGAATCTCGATTCAAACGACTGATTAAAGATGAATCAGTGTTTAACCAATGAAACCCTAGGTATCTTTCTAGAGAGAGAAACAAGATACTGCCAAAAGGAAAAAAATATCTGATCTGAATGATAAAAGACTTTGATGTCACTTATATAGATCCGGACAACCACTTGACCCGACTTGATAGGAATCTTGTTATAACCACACTGCTTCAAGCCCATCTTCTGCTAAGTCCAAAGTGTTGATCTAGGCCCATCACCAGCAACGTATACACAGCCCATTTTATCCAGTAACATGAAAACATAAGAAAGTTGAAATCATAAGTAACACAGTGAAATGTAAAATAAATAAATGAAATTGAAACAGTTGGTAATGTAATATATTTTTAACAACTTGCAGCCCATAATTTATTTATTTTCGATGGCTCACTATTGGACCAACACATATAAATTAGATTTGATTCAATCCATATGATGTTGGTGAGCTACGAAGTCAAACTCCTTTAAATGTGATTTTCGATCAACCTGCAAACATTATTTTAGATTTCTTTTAATGCTCATGTGTTTTGATTATAATTTAGTATATGTAATATTTCTTCAGCTAATATATCCTTGATACACTTTAACCATATTTGATCATTAGCATTTCCTTTTGTTTTATTAATTATCATTTATTGTATCTAGGTTAGTAGGATCATGTTAACCCGTTTTCACCTTAAACACCCATTATGATAAAGCATGTCAACAGAATATATTTGATACATGGTTGCAAAAGTCGCTAGGCGCTCCCTAGTAGGTCGACCGGGAGTTGAGAGTACTCGGCCTAGGCGGAATGTACTCGGGGAGTACTCGGACATGTTAAATTATAAATAAATTGGTTTTTGGAAATTATATATATGTCAAATAACATAAATTTACTAATATCTAGAACAAAATACGTGAAAATGATATTAATTTTTTAATATGATAGGCATGGACATTATGTTTTATTATTTTTTTTAAGTCAAACTGGGCCCGAGTTGACCTACTAGATACGATTTTGGCCGACGTTGACCGTGTTTGACCGATTTCGAGTAATTAGGCGGAGTCAAAGAAAGTCGTCTCGGCAACCTACCTTGTAGTGAATACTCGGCATTGGAAACCTTGTTTTACAACCATGATTTGATATAAGATCAATGCAATTTTATTGTAATTAATATGCGATAGAGTATACATAAAATGCACCGATCAATGAAATGTTGATATTCTCTTTGGAACATATATTTCGATTGTTATACAAAGTGACAACATCATACCGTACAGTAACGAACCCATTTAAATTGAACCGAACCAATACTGATTTTTTTATATATACTTGACAATCATTTTCATAGATATCGTCTTTTTTCACATTCTGATTAAAGATAATATTTATTTGTAAAGGACCTTAAGATTTTTTGAAAGTTAAAAGCTAATATTTTCTTTTATGTTCAACTAGGAATGTCCGCGTTTAATTGTGTCACAACGATATTGTCCGGTGTAAATTTATGTTTGTGGTTTAGGCCGATGTAAAACACGTAGCGATATCATGTTTGACATATTTATTTCGATTTTTTTATCGAGTGTCATTGCCTAATAAAACCGAACCGATACCGACCGTACCATGCGTAGCGCGACATTCTTACTACTTTACTAACATATCACTAACATATGTATAGAGGTGTAAAACACTGAAAAAAGGATCATGATATTCACACACGCTTTCTTATTTCCACACCCCCCAAAGCGTCGTCGTTTAGGGTTCTTTTCCAGACAAAAGGTGATGTGACTGTGATACTAGATTATATTATGTACGAGGTTGTCAGATGTGTCACGCGTAACCCTAAACGCCGCTCTTTGGCCAAAGCGCGGCGCTTCGACCCCAAATTCTGGTGCTTTTAAGAGGCTGGCCATGCATTTGATATTCATTCAAAATTCGAAAATCGCAAACCGTGTTTCATTCTTTCTGGTGTTTTGTTGTTTTAGTAGCGTTTCGTCAAAATACGATGTCGTAGTTTAGCAACTACCTTTTCGGTGAATACTCTGACGAGTCTGTTGTTCCAGATTCTTACGAGGGAACCGCTATTTCTGCCTCGTACGATAAACCGATCTCTTCCAACACGAGGGAGGAGGAGATTGTATCTGGCATTTGTTACTGCGATCGCGCGCTTTTTAGGGATCGTGCCCGAGAATGACCCGCTGTTGTCCCTGGCCATTCCGTCGACGAGATTAGGCCGAGCGTCAGTATTGAGCATGTGTTTGATGCACAAGCTTGACGGGATTGGCATGAGCTTTCGAACGCGCGATTACCAGGTTTGGGAGCCCGAGGTGTTGCCGGAGGTGATCCCAGTAGTCAATGAGCTTAGGGAGGGAGTACTAGTGCCTCCGGCTGTTCAGCAGGCGGCTCGGTAGGCTCAACGTGAGGCTCTGGGTCTGGATGAGCCTAAGGATCAGGCTTAGCCTCCGTCGCCACCGCATTCGCCTCTGGCTGATCACGTCGTTTACGACGAGATCCCACCACTGCCGCCACCTCCGCACCCGTCGCAGTACCCACAGCATGTCTTTGCAGACATGCCTCCTATTGCGCAGGCGGTGGCTCAGGGCTTCGATCGGCGCCTCCAACATTCTGCCCAACAGCAGACGTGGATCATAGAGATGCTCATGGAGATCCGGACTCATTTGGGATTGCGCCCCATCCACTGCCACCGTCCCCACCGTCAAAGGATCAGTAGCTTTAGTTTTTATTTTGTATTAGACATTCAGTTGTACTTTTTGTTTTGTATGTACAAACTGATTTTATATATATTTATGCAGTTGATCTTTTATTCACACGATGTTTGTTTCGATTGTTTGCGTTTATTTCATACGTCTCTTTCGCAACTTATTGTACTGTGTTTTAATTAAATATGTTCGTGTAATTTAACAAAATAAAATTAGTTAACATTTATAAAAACAATGGCATAATGAAACGTATCTTATAGACGACTATTATAAATCAACTATAACCGGTACACTCACGTTAAACGACCGTTATAATCAACTTTATATTATATATGTTTTATAAAAATAAAACAAAAATTTACAACTTTTTAACAAAAAACACAACCAAATACAACAAAACAACAAACCAACACTCGACCAAAACCTCACGTTTTCCACCAAAAAACAAACAGTCAAACCTAAGTGTCGCGCTTTAGCCAAAGCGCAACGCTTAGGTACGAGGTCAACAGACAAGGACTGACAGGTCCAGTCCTTGTCTGTTGACTTTACACCAAAACGCTGTGCTTTGACCAAAGCGTGACGTTTTAGCGTGTATGAATAGTCAACGGGTGTGTCTGAATAGTCTGGGCCCTAAAAAATGGTTGATTGATTTTCTCATATATTATTTTTTAATTTAATTCAAAATCTGAAAAATGTATTTTCAATCGTACATATTTCGCTATCTACTATATTTGATTATTAGAAAACAAGGGTACAGTGTAGTGTGTAGGTGCACTTTGATGATGATTGTGATTTGTGACTGCACCCTGATGTGTCCATCAATACCTCTGTTTTGGCCTCTACTTTTTCTCATTCTTATTCCAATATTACCCCTATCTTGAACCTCACAATGCAGCAATGCCTATTTCGAGCACTCTAGAGTACTTATGAACCCAAACGAAGTAGTTCGAAAGAAAGTAATCCGAGTCCACCACCAATTCTGAGAAAAACCCGATAATCTACCCGTTCGTAGGCACGGTGGTAAAATTACCAGTAAAACCCGTTTGGCTTAAGGATCGAACTCAGGTTTGGCACGATGGTAAAATTACCTGTAAAACCCATTTGAGTTAAGGATCAAACCCAGGTTTCTCTTGGTCTCCTGTTATTGCCCACCAGAGCCTCACTCTGCACCAAGTGGAAGTTAAACCTGCATTTTCCAAGAGAAATACAAGCTTTCTACCACTTGATCTAGAGATATGGCGATAATGTCTCTTTATTAAAAAAAAAAAAAAAAGGAATTTCATACCAAACCAACCAAATTATTTTTGTTCTATTATTCTTTTGCAAAGCATGCAATTTTTATATATATACAAGATACAAACAAAAACACACACATCAGAAAGCTACGATAAGTAAAAGAAAAAGGATATAGTGTTAAGGTTCTATTCGAGATGAACTGGTCTGGTCTCCATAGAAAGTAACACAGAAAGAAATCGAATGAGATAATTGTTTTCGTGTCCATTATTAAAACAAGGGAATATACAATCGGTTTGAGAATGGAAATATGGAAATGCAAGCTACAATCAAAATAAAAATAGGAAAATGACATAAAACGGAAAATTTGCGGAAAATAAAAACTATAAAAGATCAAAGTTAAAAGTAAAAAAAGTTGTGAGAATAGATTGCAAAAGATTAAAAGTTTTGGGTTAAAAGTAAAAAAACAAATAGTTTTGGGGTAAAAGTAATTTATGAAATACTTTTAGGTGAAAAGTAAAAATAATCAATTTTTTTGGAAAACCCGCCAAGGTTACGACAGCCATATGCATAACCATTTTTTCTTTGTAAAACCCCCAAAGCGCACCCTGCGTTGCGGCGGGACGTAAAACGGTGTCAAATAGTACTAATGTCACACAACCATGATAGACCACCAATATTGACTCGACCTAGGATATGCGTGTTGCGACGAACATGTCAAACATGAAAAAATAGAGGTAAAAACGTTGAACCAAACATGCACGTTGCGCCGTGTTAACTTGCAAAATTTGAAACAAAACATAAAAAAGTTGAACCACACTCGTACGTTTCGTCGTATTAACTTGAAAAATTTAGAACTATACGTAACGAAACGTAAAAACGTTAAACCAAAGAGGAAAAGTATAATTGACAAAAGTTGTGAAGTTAAATTGCAAATAATGAAAAGTTTTGAGTTAAAGTTAAAAAAAACAAATTTCGTAGGGTTAAAATTGCAAAAGGTAAAAACCTTTGGATTAAAACTAAAATATCAAGTTTTTTTTTTTTTTGAAAAATCCCCAAAGCACAAGTTACAAGTGTTTATGCATGAAAAAGTTACTTATTTATATATGGAATAATAAGGTTTTGTAAAAACAGTTTACAAAAAGGAGATTACTCACATTGCTACTTTAGACTTTTTCATGTGGTTTCCTGGTTATAATCTAATAAATTAAACAATGCACACGCATTAGTATAATAACCCAATATTTACATTAGTTATACCCTCCCCGAGACAGAACTCCAACGACTACGTCGGGCAGAGCCTCGACAGCCTTTACGGAGCGTTAGATCAATCGGGCAGCGTATCTAATACGTAACCGGGGGTTAAAATACTTACAACGTGGCAAAGCTTTGCTATTTTAGTGGGTATAATGCCCGGGTATAGTGCCAATTTTGAGAGAGAATTGTGTGAATGAGCGACGGAAAATGAAATCCGATCGATCCTATTTATACGATCTGATCTTGACTTCCTCGCGCCCAGTGAAGGAGTCAGTTAAGGGCTTCGCGGCCCGCCACGTAGGGGTATAGGGCCTAGCTTTGATTCGTCACATGTGTAGCCTTTCCGGGTGTCGTGCCACGTGGCACACCAGGGTTTCGTCTGAGGGTTGATCTGTCGCGCCCCGCGTAAGCCCAAGGCAAAGCCTTCGCGGCCCGCGAGTGCCACAGAAATTTTGTTTTATTTAATTTTTATGAAATTAAATGTATTTAGGATCATTATACATATACGGGGTGTATTTTAAGACGTATAGGGATGTTATAAATATTTTAGGGGTGTCAGAAATATTTTAGGAGGGTTGTTATATCCTCCCCACCTTGTTTTAGAACTCGTCCTCGAGGTCTACTGGAACAGGTGTGGATATTTCCTCTGCATCTCTGATTCAAGCTCCCACGTGTACTCTGGTACTCTATTGGAATCCCATTTCACTTTGACTAGAACTAATCTCTTCTGTTTAAGATTCTTGACTTTCCTGTCTTCAATTTGTAGAGGCTTTTCTACAAACTTGAGCTTTTCATTTACCTCTATGTCCTTAAGAGATACTACCAATGATTCATCAGCTAAACACTTTTTGAGATTACATACATGAAATACATCATGTATTCCTGCCATTTCCTCTGGCAGTTGTAGCTGATAAGCTACTGGTCCTATCCTTTTGATATTCTTAAAGGGTCCAACATACCTGGGGCTTAGCTTTACTCTTTTGATGAATCTCACCACTCCTTTCCAAGGAGAAACTTTTAATAAGACCTTGTCTCCTACCTGAAATTCCAACGGCTTTCGCCTGTTATCAGCATAACTCTTTTGTCAGTCGCGTGCTGCTTTTAATTGTTCCTTGATTTAAATAATCTTGTCTGTTGTTTTTTGTACTATCTCTGGTCCAGATAGTTGTTTTTCTCCAATTTCTGCCCAACAGACTGGGGTCCGACACTTTCGTCCATAAAGTGCTTTGAATGGTGCAATATTGATACTGGTATGATAGCTGTTGTTATAAGAAAATTCTATTAATGGTAAATGATCGTCCCAATTTTCTCCGAAATCAATTACACAAGCTCTAAGCATATCTTCCATTTTCTGTATCGTCGTTTTGCTTTGTCCATCCGTTTGAGGATGATAAGCTGTGCTTAGATTTAGCTTGGTTCCCATTGTTTTTTGGAAACTTGTCCAAAAACGAGAAGTAAAAGGGCTATCTCTATCAGAAACAATAGATAAAGGAATTCCATGTAATGAAACTATTTCATTTACATATAACTTGGCTAGTTGTTCCATACTGATAGTTTCCTTCATTGGTAAGAAATGAGCAGATTTAGTTAATCTATCTACAATCACCCAGATTGTATCATTACTTTTTCGTGTCTAGGGTAATTTGGTAACAAAGTCCATTGTTATCAATTCTCATTTCCATACATGCATTTCCAATTGTTGTAACAAACTTGAGGGTTTCTGGTATTCAGTTTTGACCTGTGAACAAGTTAGACACTTGGCAACATAAGCTGCTATATCCTTTTTTATTCCTATTCATCAGAAATTCTTTCTTAAGTCTTGATACATTTTATCACTTCCAGGATGTATCGTATATTTAGACTTATGAGCTTCTTCTAATATTCGGTGACGTAGGTTTCCTAATTTAGGTATCCAAATCCTTTTCTGATGGAATCTCCAAATTCCATCTGTTCCTTGTTCTAATTCCTTGATCATTCCTTTCAATTTTTCAGTATCATCCTTGATTACTGATTCCTGTGCTTTTATAATCTGTTCGTTTAAATCTATTTGCATATTTAATTTAATAGAATGTACTCTTTTTGGCTTTTTTATGGTATTTTTGACTTAAAGCATCGGCCACTACATTAGCTTTTCCTGCATGATACTAGATATTACAATCGTAATCACTAAGAATTTCCATCCAGCGTCTTTGTCTCATATTTAACTCTTTTTGCCTAAAGACATATCTTAAACTTTTATGATCGGTGAAAATAGTAAACTTACTACCATAAAGATAATGTCTCCAAATTTTCAGGGCAAAAATTATGGCTCCTAATTCTAAATCATGGATGTAACAATTGTCAAATTTGCATGTATCCGTACAATTATTAAACAGTAATTATGACTTAATGCCTGTGTTGATTTACAATTAATGACATGAATTGCTTTCTGATTATTGTCATATACATACATGTGCATCACATATTGCATAATGTCATATCATTACTACATGCAACACTTATTGACTCAAATGATGCACGAAACAAAGTTAGCACAGTTATCAGACAAATTAGAAAAATGCTGACGAAGTTCAGTATATAGACAGACATGGTATTTAGTCACAGAATGAGCCAGAAACCAAGAGTTACACTAGTATAGTGTGTAGGAGAGTATGGATCATAAAACTGCATTCCTAGTGATAGTTTAAGTGCCAGAAAGTGCCCAAAACTCACATAAACTGCGGAATTCTGCAAAATTCAGCATTTAAACAACAAAATATCATGCAGAAATATGGTTAAATGGTCCAGAATGCTTTCCTAAGTATCGGGAATCAAAACTGTCACAAAAGGTATCACAAAGCACACTAAACTGCATAGTTTAGCACCTTTACGAACCAGTAACCAACCGAACAACCAGACAGTACCCGAAACGCCAAATTTTCACTAGAAGCCTTGTTTAATCATTTCCGAGCTAGTTATGGTCCCCGAACATCATAACACACTATATAACATCCTAATAACTAAACACCTAACCAAACCTTTAGATTCTAACCAAAATTCGCATTTCGAGAATTTAGCATAAAGCTTTTCTTTTCTCAGCAAATTTAGAAGTGCATGCAGATGCGCTGCATGTTCCTCTTTGCTTTTAGAGTAAATGAGAATATCATCTATAAAGACAATTATGAATTTATCCAAATATGGCTTACATATTCGGTTCATCATGTCCATAAATGCGGCTGGAGCATTGGTTAAACCAAATGGCATGACAGTAAATTCATAATGGTCATACCTTGTTCTGAAAGCGGTCTTAGGAATGTCCTATTCATGTACCTTTAATTGATGATATCCTGAGCATAAATCGATTTTAGAAAAGAATCGAGCTCCTTGTAATTGATCAAACAAATCATCGATTCTCGGTAATTGGTACCGATTTTTAATCGTGACTTTGTTCAATTCACGGTAATCAATGCACATTCGCATTGGCCCGTCTTTCTTTTTTTACGAATAAGATCGGTGCTCCCCAAGGTGATGAACTTGGCTGTATGAATCCTTTCTCCAACAGTTCGTCTAACTGTTTCTTTAGCTCTTGCATTTCTGCGGGTGCCAAACGGTAAGGTGCTTTAGCAATTGGTGTTGTTCCGGGTAGCAGATGAATTCTGAATTCGACTTCTAGGTCTGGCAGTAGTCCGGGTAGTTCTTCTGGAAATACATCTGAAAATTGGGATACTACAGGAATATCTTTTAATTCCTTTCCTTTAGTGTGAATGATTATGGAAATCATATACACCAATGCTTCTTTTCTTGCACAACTTGCAGTTTCATCACAGAGATGAATTTCGTGGGTCTAGTTGGCTTATATCCTTTAATTTTGATCTTTTCACCTTTTGGAGAATTTACTTGGATTGACTTTTGATCACATAAAATACTGGATTTATTGGCTATTAACCAATCCATTCCTAATACAATATCAAATCCTACCAGATTCATTGGGTAAAGGTTTGCAATAAACTTTTGATTTAAAAATTATATTCTTGCTCCTTGCAAGATTTCAGAAATCTTAATGGATTCTCCATTGGCTGTTTCTACTAGGCATTCTTATTGGAGTTTAGTTAATGGTTGATTGAGAAGTTTGCAAAATGAAGTATTAATAAAACTTTGGTTCGCACCAGAGTCAAACAATACTTTGGCAAAAACATCATTAACTAAAAACGTACCGACAATCACGTCCGGAATCATTTTGGCATCTTCTGCAGTCAGAACAAATGCTCTAGCATTCTTAGTAGTCTTGTTGTTCGTGGCTGGAGCTAGTTTCGGACAATTCGGCTTAATATGGCCTTGTTCTGCACAATTGTAGCATATCTTATTGTTGGGTTTCTTCCTACAGTCTTCTTCCTTATGTCCATATATTTTGCAGAAATTGCAGTATATGGAGCATCTCCCAGAATGCTTTCTCTTGCAGTACTTGTAGTAAGGAGTAGAAGTAGAACCTACATTTTTCCCACAGTTGGAATTACCGTAGCGAAATTCTTGGGTAAGCTTTTGGGCTATGTTCTTCCTTTAGTTTTCTTCTTGGGTACGCACTAATTCGTCAGTCAAGGTATTTGCTAGTTCTACAGCTTCTTCTATGGTTTGTGGTTGATGCGCGTGTGGTGTGATATATATTTAAGTATATTTTAAGCCCTTTTTACACGTTAGTCAAGTTTTAAATTTATAAAACACGATATTTTACTAACACCAAACACACATATGGGCAAGTGCACCCATCGTGAGAGTAGTATAGTGTTGGCAAGATACCGAGGTCGTCCAAGGACACAAGAGCTTTTAATACCGGTTTATCTTCAACGTCTAATCAAATCAAAAGTTTAGCAAAAGGTTTTAAACTAGAAAAATAAAAGCTAACTAAAATGCTGAAAAATAAAATAAAAATAAAAACAGATAGACAAGATGAATCACTTGGATCTGACTCGTGTTTAGTGTAACCTTTGATTATTTCCGCACTTTTGCACTTTTTAAGAGATTATCTTAGTTATTGTAGTAGGCCCCTCTTTTGAAGGTGACGTTACACTCAACCCAGTAGTTTGAGTCAGCAAGGATACAATCCTAAAGGGTCGGATTGTTGAAAGATAATTAATTAAGTTATTAATGCATAATGTGGTAGGCCCCTCTTTTGAAGGTGACGTTACCCTCGGCTAAGTAGTCTGAGTCAGCAGGGATACAGTCCTAAAAAGCCGGGTTAAAGTTTTAATAGTAGCTTACATATGAAGGGATCAAAGAGTTTGGACCCCCTCCATCCAATACCGGTGGGTATTGAAGGAGGTCCTACTAAATTTGACCCAGATCCTTGCAGGATCTATACACTGAACAAGGCAAGACTCTTACCAAACCGTTCCCTTAACCCCCAACCAGGTAGCCAACATATCTCCATATAGACCGTGGAGATATGAATGGTGAAAATCTTTTATTTTATATAAACAGTAAAATAATGCCAAGACACCACGGATAAACGATAAGGAAGAATCACCTTCAACATAAGAAACTAGTTATTAAAGTCATTAATACATAACCAAATAAAAAGTGTGAAAAGATTAAAAATAAAAAGTATTACAATAGACACTTGTCTTCACCAAGTGATGTAAGAGACTTAGGCAAACATGGCCTTTGATTGTCAAGAACTCTTACGATCAATCTTGGATCCCGAGACGACTCGCACACTCTATGATGGATGATGGATGATTGTGTTGTGATGGTGGTGGGTGAAGTGTGAGAGAGGTGGTGTGCCAAGGGATGGTTTGCAAATGAGCCAAGCACCCCTATTTATAGCCTGAACAGCAGCTCGGGCACGACCCCATGTCCATTGGGCACGGCCCCGTGTCCATCTTCCTTCTCTTTCTTCATTAATTGCAGTTTGTCTGCATTAGTTGACCACTCCCCCGTGTCCGCTGGGCACGACCCCGTGTGCAGAAGCGTATCTGTACTATCAAGATTTCCTCAGATTCTGCGAATCTTAGAGTTTGCCACGGCCCCGTGTCCGCTGGGCACGCCCCGTGGTGGGTGATAGAAGCTTCTACAACTTTGTCTTTTCTGCAGACACTTGGGCACGCCCCCGTGCTCACTGAGCACGGGGCGTGTTCAGCCTTATGGTCTCTTGTTTTTGCTTGGGAAGATGCTGTCGGGGGGTCGGGCATGCCACGTTTGATCCTTTTCTTGTATTTATGTTAGATTTAGCTGCCTTTTTGCTTCTTTTGTTCATTTGAGCTCATTTAATCCTGAAAATACAAAAGGAAGACAAAAACACACTTTTTCCAACATTAGTACTAAAAAAGGGTTAGTTTTATGCCACATTTGATGTAATTTATATGTTGCATTTTGCACACATCAAATACCCCTACACTTGAATCTTTGCTTGTCCTCAAGCAAAACTCTTTAAAATGTGGCTTTACACTCCCAAATAGAATGGGTAGAAGAGAAGGTTTTTGGGCTTGTCATAGAGTGTCGGGATTTCCAAGATTCTTTATTAAGTTTTATTTTTATTTATTTACAATCCTATTCGTCATGATTTATTTAAAACATTACATAAGATAAATTACTTATTAGGGCATAACATGCCTTTTTTAAAATTCCATTTATATACAAGTTCACATACCACACGGGGATCACTCAACACTCGGCCGAAGATGTATTTTAGTGAATCACTCGATAGCGGCATGGAACTTACTCCTACCATAAGCTTGCCAAGCAATCAATGCTCCTCCTTTTTAACTATACACCTTTGTAAATATCAAGAGGACTTTTGGGTAAAGGGTTAGGCTTGGGTTAAAGGTAGGTGGTTGGGTTAGTGGTTAGTAAAAGGGCGAAAGGCGTAAAAAGCGTCGGTTTTCGTATGACTTGCTATTTTCGTAATTTTTATTTTGATGAAGCTTATCATTCAAACAAAGTTATTGTTGATAAACTTGTTTGATTATTTCTTTTTGCTTCATCATCATAATTTTTTTTTGAAAGTCATAAGAAAAACCGAGCTTATTACTAAAACAAAAGGGTTAAAAATAAAAAGGTTTTGGTGGGTAAAAGGGTGTTTTTTTTTTGGGTTAAGAAATGAAAAGGTTTAGGCTCAAAGGGGTTAACTAGGGGGATTTTGGGTAGGTGGTAAAAAAATAAATAAATTAAGGTGTTGAAGTAAAAAGGGTTAGTCATAATGCCTCTGTCATTTACTTACTCGGGTTTAAGTTGGTAAGGACCAGGAATGTATCGTCGTGGCAAGTTCTAGAGTTGTAAGAACCAAGCGGCTATTCACACAAGAAACGAAAAATGAGCAATTAATTTAAAGATATGTATTTGTATGCTCAATAAAGGCTCAAAACTCACTTTTTGTGGGAATGAGTTTTTATGTGATCAAGTATATATAATCAAATTTTTAATTAAACTTGTCATGCCGTTTCATAATTTTTCTTATGTTGGTTCTTTTTATCACGACGCTATCGGTTGTAAATTTGTAAAAATATAACCTTTTTAGAACTTGAAATTCCCAAATTAAACCTAGACAAGTAAAAAAATGAAAAATTTTTGAAAAAATTTGGGGTGATTAGCGGTTCCAAAAGAGTTTTGTGTAAAACTTGTAATTAGAACTTGTAAGATTCAAGGTTTTAGCATCCCCCCCACACTTAAATTACACACTGTCCTCAATGTGTCTCAAAAATAAGTTTTTAGGTTGATTAAATGTGTAAAAAGGTGTGAAAAAGCAAAAATTTATGTTACTGGGCGTCTGGACACGGCCCCATGCTCGTTGAGCATGACCCCGTGTTCAGAGTGCCAGTAACGAAAACTTACAGAAGGTGGACACGGGGGGGTGTCGTCTGGACACGACCCCGTGTCTGGATAAAATTTGCAGGAATAAACAAACAGCAGGTCTGGGGGTAGTGGGCACGGGGGCGTGTTGGCTGGACACGACCCCGTGTGGACAATCTGCAAAGGTGAAAAACAGGTTGCTGGATTTGGTTTTCCTGTCTCGGCTTTAGTAGCACTAATGTTTAGTACTCTAAGCCTCGTATGTACCTGTTTTATCAATAAACACTACACCAAACCATAACAAGCATCCTAAATTACTATAGTTCAAAACATCCATATCACAAAGTTAAAAGGAAAAAAATGTAGAAAATAAAAAGAGTTAAAGGAAAGTAAATTGTTCAACACACGTCACGTAGGCCGGAAATTGTTCATAAGAAAAGAGGGTTAACCTGTGGGATCACCAACCAACTGCTCTTAACTTCGCTCCTCCCGCCTAGTCCATGTCCTCGTCTTCATCATCACCTCCTCCTCCGTGCCCCGCCATGTACTCCCGGATGTTCCCAATGTCATCCTGAATGTTAGAGATGTTTCTCTCAATCGCTCCGACCCGGGTGTACGTGTTGTTTGCCATGTTATAGGTGTTCCTGGTGCACATGAGGTTTTCCTGTAACAAATCATGTAAACTTTGAAAATTAGGAAAACCGCCTCCTTGTGAGGAGGATTGGCCCGAATCACCGTGGGGTTGGTACTGGAATTAAGGAGGTTGTTGGAACTGTGGAGCGTGAAGGACGAGTGCCTCTTGCGGGTTCCATGCATGCCCCTGGACTCTTTGGAAGCTAACCGTCCCGTCTTCAGCTTCATAAATCAGGTTCATGGAGCAGCAGATGTGTATGTCCACTCTTCCCGACCATGGGCTCTTTTGGAAAGACCTGGGCATGTTCACGAAATGCTTGAAGAGACGGTATATCCACCCCCCGAAGAAGATAGGGGTTGGTGGAGTAGCAAGCCGGTTCCAATGCATGTTTCGGAGTAGGAGATACGGAACATCGAGGTTTCTACGGTTGTGAATGCAATGAAGGACCACCAGATCTCTCAACCCAACAACGCCACTACTATCATGCCTTTGGCTAAGAGAGTAAGTGAGGACCCTATGGATGTAGCGGTAAAGAGGGTCCCTCAACTTAGTGCTCTTAGTGCTACTTGGGTTGTAGATTCCATCTCCTATTTGAGCCCAAGCAGCTTGGCGTTTGTTTTCTGATAGTTCACGTAACCCTCCGGTGTTCTCTTCATTACCCGCATCTTCCTCCGCATACAACCCAACTATCGACCCAAATTATGCCATCGAGATAGAGTACGTAGTCCCTCCACATCTGAATTCTACCCCATCAATATCAAATGGGTCGGATCTTGAATTGAATACTAATGTGCTATAGAATTCCAGATTATACTCGTGGACTGAGCGAAGTAGAGTGGTTAGGGTGGCTCTTAGTGGGCCGGTGACTAGGTTGTTAAACCGGTCAACTTGGTTCACCATTGCCAAAAGATCCATGCACACTTGTCTTGGGTATTGTTGGTGCATGTTATGTGACAACAGCTTTGGATTGGTCTTTGGATATTAAACAGAAGATTGGATCATGAAGACTTAAAGAAAAACGAGTTCTATGAAGCCCAATCAGTCCAAGTTTGTATTAAGTCAATTAGGCCCAAGTTATGTAACAAATGTAATATGGGCAAAGCCCAATTCGCAGGTCTTGGCTGTGTGTATATAAACAGCCTTAGACTAGAGTTTTGGGTTGGACACCATAGACACTTGAGAGAACTTGATAGACTTTTGAGATTGTGAGAGAGCATTCGAATTGAGAGAGTTTAGGACAAACAGAAATTGGCTGTTGGGTTCTAGGAGATCTTAGTGATTGTAAAACGTTTCTAAGGTTTGATAATCACAGAAGATCAGTTGGAAAAGTTTGTGTGTTCGAGTTCTTATTCTTCTACACTTTCTTGTTTCTGGGTTCGAAGATCAATCAAGGGGATTCCGCACCCTTGATAGATTAACAGTCTTGTACGATCCATACGGGATTCAGGGACCTACAATTGGTATCAAAGCGTTTGCTCTTGTGCGTGGTTCAAGACTGATCGAAAGGATTCAAGTTGTGTTTCGGTTGAAGAAAGTTTTGGTGTCTCATTCATAAATTTTCGTGAAGATCAGCAAGAACAAGGAAGAACAGTTCAAAAATCTGTGTTTTGATCTGTTTTGGTAGTTGGTTGTTTGGAAATTTCGAGTTATATTTCTGGGTTTTTGCGAAGAACAGGAAGAACACTTGAAGAACAGTTTAAATTCGTGTATTTTAATCTGTTTTGATTATTGTTTTTGACTGTTTTTGTGTTTGTAGGGAAGACTTTGCTTGGATTAGGTGCTGTTGTCAGCTGCTGCTGTTGTCTGCTGGCTGCTGCTGTTGTCTGCTGCTGCATGTTTCAGGATTGGGTGGCTGGGTGGCTGGTTGTCTGCTGATTTTACTCGCAACAGTGGTCTCGACTCGCAACTGTGGTCTCGACTCGCAACTGTGGTCTCGACTCGCAACCGTGGTTGCGGCTTGTGCTGATTTGACTCGCAACCGTGGTCTCGACTCGCAACCGTGGTCTCGACTCGCAACCGTGGTCTTGACAGCTGCACGAGTGAAAGTGGTGGAATTTTTCTAGGCAACCGTAGAAAAAATTTCACTGTTTCGTGTTTAGAGAATCATCCGCAACTCATCTGGACAAACCGCTTGCACCGTTGAACTCGTGGGATTTTTACGACAAAAAAAAAAAAAAAAAAAAAAAAAGTCTGGAAAATCCCGATTTCGGTTTTCGACATTAGATATCATTGGATTCGTCTTTTCGAGACGATTCTAACGGTGTAATTTGGTAACCACTGTTTTCGGAGAAATTTTGTACGGTTTTATCAGTACGGTTACGATAAAAACGTGTTTAAAGATGGTCAGAATGGACAAGGTTAGTGAGAGTGTTAAACATTCGCCGAAGCTGAAAAATGTCAAAGAATATGCTGACTGGAAAGAGGAGTTTGAGGCATTTGTGAAGAGTGAAGATACCAGAATGTGGTACTGTATGATAGATGGCTATGTTGCTCCTACGCGTAGTATTGAAGGAAGGGTCTTAGTGCTGTCTTATGACAAGATGGATAAATCTGAGAGACAGGTGGTTGATGCTGAAAAGAGAGCCTTGGCGGCGATAAAAATGTGCTTACCTGATAGCATCAAGCATACCTTCACAAAGTACACTAATTCAAAGGATTTGTGGGATGCATTAGAAAAGAAGTATCAAGGAAATGAAGATGTTAAAAGGAATAAAGGTGCGAGCTCTACATCTCGAGAAGGTTCAAATGATTGTAGTGTTCATCTGGAAGATAATGAGCATGCCACTCAGGCATTCATGGCAGAAGTAGTGCAAGTTGATGAGGCTGAAACTATTGTGAGTGATGCTGAATCTGAAGTGAAAAATACTGAAGCTCAAGTGGAGAATGCTGAAGCAAAAGTGGATGCTGAAGCAGAGAAAGAGAGTGAAGCTGAACAGGTTGTTCCTGATGAAAATACAGAAGTTCATGAGGAAAAGGTACAATCTAATTCAGTATGTTTGAAATGTCGTGAACTACAGGGTGAGGTTGCCAGGTTGACAACACAAAACCAAAGTCTGGTAAGTGAGATGTCTAACATAAAAGAAGCAAACTTTTTTGTTAAAAGAAATGAATCATCATACTTGAAGAAAATAAAAGGTTGTGAAGCTGAAATTGAAGCTTTAACATGCAAGTTAAATGAAAAACTTCAAGTAATAGATTTAGCTCATGACATGATGGCTGAGAAAACAAAAGAGATTTCTGAAAAATGCAAAGAGTTGTCAGATGCACAACTCAAAATTGTTGAACTTGAAAAGAAATTGAGTCAATTCAGAGATTCGTCTTTTGTTATGAAACACATGATGGGTGGGTTAAAGAAGAGTAATGACAAGACCAGTGTGGGCTTCCAGGGCTTTAATGAAGTTCCACCTCCTCTTAGTCATGACTATTCATTCCTGCCTAGTGAAAATGAGCTAGCAGACTTTATGGCATCTACACCTAGTAGTTTCGCATCCACATCAAGTCAAGGTGATGGATCTAAGAGTGATGATGCTAAGGAGAGCAATAACAGGGAACCTTTGAAAAGGAAAAATTCACCGCCTAAGAATAAAAATCAAGCTTTTGTTAAAAAGATTAATTTTGTTCAAGGTAGTGATATGAAAAATGAAACTACTGTTATTGAAAATGAATCAAATGTAGAGTTTGCTAAAAATAAAAACAAAGAAAAATCTGAAATCAAGCAAACTAAACAAGGTTCATCCAAGGGATCATCACCATCTGATAAGGGATCTACATCAAAGACTTTATCTAAGAAGTCTTCGAAAAAGAGATCGTGCTTCAAATGTCACACAAAGGGACATGTAGCAAGCTGCTGTCCTAACAAAAAGAGTGAAGCACAACTTAGTGAAAAACAGAGAGGGAAATTACCAGTGAAGGAAGGTGATAGTGAGGAGAAAGGATCAAATTCTCCAAAGAAATCTGCTCCTAAGCAACCAAAGAATGTTGCTGTTGGTGTAGATAAGGCTGAAAAAGGAACTCCACAAGTTCCTCGTTTTCAAAGAAATCAACAAAGATTTCAGCCTAGATCTCCACCAGGCAGATATGACAGACCTAGAAGCAGTTCACCTAGAATGAACAATTTTAATAGTAATTCAAATAATTTCAGAAGTCAAGGTCAATATCAAAATCGATACCCATATAATGGTGGTCGAACTTTTTATAACAATGGCTTTAGAAATTATAACAATCAAGCTTCTTGGAATCAAAACTCAAGGTTTCAAAATCAAAATTTTCAAAGGTCAAATAGTCCAAATACATATAGGAACCCTCAGGACCATAGACCTTATGGAAATCAAAACCCATTTACATCAACAGGTCTGAGATCCAAGACTCCAGCTAGGAGTAATGGATATTGGATGGATGTTCCAGTAGTTGGTAAATTTGGACGACCCAAGACCATTAGGGCTTGGGTCCCCCAATCTAACTAATTTCTTTAGTTGGTGTGTGCAGGAGCTGCTAAGGAGGATTATCAACTTATGTTGATAGTGGCTGCTCTAGGCACTTGAAGGGGAATGTGAGTTTGTTGATATTTATATTAATTGATTTAATTTGAAGTTCAAAGTGCTGATTCGACACACTAGATAACCTTGCTGATCTTTACACAAAAGCTTTTGATCGAGCTCGCTTTGAACACTTAGTCGAACTCAATGGGATGAGGAATCCTGAATAACTGGTTTTTCATAAGAATTTTTGTAAATAGTTTACTGTTTTTTTTCTTAAAAATCAAAAATACAAAAACATTTAAAAAATCAAAAACTCAAAAAAAAAAAAAAAAAAAAAAATAGAAAATCAAAAATTGAGTTATCACTGTGTGAAAAAGAAGAAATGATAGTACATCGGCAAGTTAGACTGTCACACTGAAATTGAACCATAAAATTGCATTAAGTGTGATAGCAGCTTCATTATATGATGTACCAGTAGACAAAAGCATGAAATAATCAACTTACCAAAGTGATATAAACCTAAATGCACTGAGTATGAGTGGGGAACACATCAGTGGTGTATGGTTTAATGACCTTAAATCTTGCGTTGATAGATTGCCAAAGTCTGAGGTTTTCGGTCTTTATGCTGCTTATCATCTGGGTATCATGGTTGTTTCTTTTACCGAAACAAACGGAGACAAAGTCTAGATCTTCCATGATACCATACATACGTATACATACTGCATTCGACCTCAATAAGTGATCAACAATCACATGTCCCTCAAATAAGTGATAAAATATCACATTTATCCGGGAGCCAAGTTCGTCTCTCTGCTGTACGAAAGTACTGACCTGTTCACGGACTTGCTCTTGTGCCCTCATGCATATGAAAATCAAGTTCCTCATAAATAAGTGATTCTATCACATAGGGCTTGTTTTCAATCAAAATAAGTGAGTTTCTCACATCATTTATACGGTCAATCAGATGATAATCAGTATACTCACCGACTACGATGAATCTTTGTGCATACCTGGATCGCGGGGGTATATCCTGAAGTGGGACACACTAGTATTTCAGTATTAAAATTACCTTAACGTATCATACGGTAATGGTTCTTGAAATGTTCATGCATTTTGTTTAAGTGGACAAACATACTGGTAATCGTCTTGAACTGCTTTTCACTAAAACTTGAATAAAGAATTATATAATTGTGTGAAATAGTTTGATTGTGCTGATATGATCTTCTTACCGATGATTCTCACAAAAATAGAGTATTTATTGCTTTTCGTATTTATTTACTTTCAGAAAATATAAAAATCCAAAAATAGTGTCTTTTTCTGTTAAAATTCTTAATGTACGGAAAACTGTTATTCTTGGAGGAATTGTTACCGATAGGGGGAGACTGTGTTAGTAAGTGGGTTCAAAATTTTGAAATGATGCAGGTTATAAGGTGTTTGTTTAAAATTTGTGCGTGTTGGTGCTAAATTTGAAAAAGCTTAATCTGATACAGTATAACAAATCTCTTGGATAATAATAATTCTTTAACTATGTTGAAAAATTCTTATGGTTTCTCGAGATATCTGTTTTATAGTATACAGATTGAAGCAGTTTTGTTGATGAGAAGTTGCTGTGAAGTGAGGAGGAGTTTGTTGCTGCTTGGTAGAATCCTCCTTCTACAATGCAGAGTGGATGCTAACATTGAATGCTGACTCAAAACTTGGAAGATTTGGTGATTGGATGCATCAGCTTAGGGGGAGTCTGTTGCCGACAAAGACAGAATTCATGTTGAAGCTGACGCTGTCCAAAGACCAAAGACTGTGAGATTCTGAAGACTAAAGTTTCCTTTGCAAGCTATTGTCAAGGGGGAGTTTGTTGGTGCATGTTATGTGACAACAGCTTTGGATTGGTCTTTGGATATTAAACAGAAGATTGGATCATGAAGACTTAAAGAAAAACGAGTTCTATGAAGCCCAATCAGTCCAAGTTTGTATTAAGTCTATTAGGCCCAAGTTATGTAACAAATGTAATATGGGCAAAGCCCAATTCGCAGGTCTTGGCTGTGTGTATATAAACAGCCTTAGACTAGAGTTTTGGGTTAGACACATAGAGACACTTGAGAGAACTTGATAGACACTTTGAAGAAGAACTCTTTAGACAACTAGAGAGAGCATTCAAGTTTGAGAGTTGAAGAACAAAACAGAAATCGGCTGTTTAGGTTCTTGTAGATCTTAGTGATTGTAAAACACTTCTAAGGGTTTGATAATCACAGAAGATCAGTTTGATAGTTTGTGTGTTCAAGTTCTTGTTCATCTTCATATTCTTGTTTCTGTGTTCGAAGATCAATCAAGGGGATTCCGCACCCTTGATAGATTAACAGTCTTGTTCGATCCATACGTGATTAAGGGACCTACAGGTATTCTTCCGGTCTGGTTCGAAGCACATCGTATCTTGCCTTAGCATCCAACTCATTTGCATTGAACCGTGTGAATTTCTTCGACATCTGAAAGGAAACACCAAACAATTAGCATGAAAAATTGAAATTTTCGGAGAAAACTGAAAACAGTCGGCTGAACACGACCCCGTGTTCAGTGGACACGCCCCATGTTGGTTAGAAAATAGCTGGACATGCCCCCGTGCTCAGCGAGCACGGCCCCGTGTCCAGACGTCTGTTTCCCAAAAATCCCATTTTTCGACCCGGTCCTGAAAACTTGAAAATTTTTGGTCCAGTAGGGGAGGTTTTCCCCGAAAATGAAACCCCAAGTGCCTTTTTTCCCAAAACAAACCGTTTACCCCTTTAATTTTATCTTTTTCGGTTCAAAAACAAGGGATTGGGGTTTTTGTGGGAAATCGGGCAAATCTATGAACAATACCAGTGTATTTACTTCCTATAACATGAATATCAACTAATGCTAACAATTTTATGCAAAAAATTGAGGTTCGATCCGGATGAAGTTCAAGAACCCTAGATTTTTCCCCAAATTTTTGATGTTTTAACTACATGCAAATGCTTAATCTAACTACTAATGATGACAGAATCATACCTTGATGTTGTTAGAAGTAGAGGAGACGTTGAAATCTTGCAGAAAAATCGCCTGAACCAGAGCGTTTTCGGGGAAACGGGGCGTGTGGAAATGAAGAAACTGTGTTGAAAAGGGGTTTTATCCTGACAGTTGCGCAGACACGGCCACGTGTCCAGCGGACACGGCCTCGTGCCGAACAAAGTTTAAAATATTTTTTTTCAACATAGTGCTCGTGTGAGTGCCCTTGTTTCCCAAAAACTCGGTTAGAAGACTTACCGATTTAGAAGTCAACCCGTTTGTTCGTAACTTACCAGGTATGATGTTGATGCTTTTATTCTTCGACCGTTTGAATCGAGATTTCTTCCTCCTCATCCTCAATGAATCCTTGATAGAGCTTCGGCCGTTGGCCATTGACTTTGAATGGAATGCCATTCCGATATTTAATTTCTACTGCACCGTGTGGGAAAATATGGGTGATGGAAAAAGGTCCTGACCACCTAGACTTTAATTTACCAGGAAACAATCGAAGTCGTGAATTAAACAATAGAACTTGATCTCCTACTCGAAATTCATTTGGTTTTATGTGTTTGTCGTGCAAATTTTTCATCCTTTCCTTATAAATTTCAGAGTTTGAGTATGCATAATTTCTTAATTTGTCTAATTCATTTAATTGACAAAATCGATTTTTACCGGCAAATTCTAAATCAAGGTTTATATTTTTAATTGCCCAGTAGGCCTTGTGAGCTATTTCTACTGGCAAATGACAACTTTTTCCATAGACGAGCTTATATGGGGTTGTACCTATTGTTGTTTTATAAGCAGTTCGAAAATCCCATAAAGCATCATCTAATTTATCGGTCCATTCCTTTTTATTTAACCCTACGGTTTTTTCAAGTATTCGTTTTAAACCTCTATTAGTCACTTCGGCTTGTCCGTTTGTTTGAGGGTGATATGCTGTTGAGACCCGATGATAAACCCCATATCTTGTTAAAAAAATTTCAAGTTGATGGTTACAAAAATGGGTACCTCTATCACTTATTAATGCTTTAGGTGTTCCAAAACGAGAGAATATTTTTTTTTCAGAAATCTTACCACGACTCTTCCATCATTTGTTGGAAGTGCCTCGGCCTCGGCCCATTTAGACAAGTAATCTACTGCCACAAGTATATATTTGTTTCCTTTTGACGGTGGGAAAGGTCCCATAAAGTCGAGTCCCCACACATCAAAGATTTCACAAACAAGAATGCCATTTTGTGGCATTTCGTTTTTGGAAGAAATATTACTTGTTCTTTGGCAAGCGTCACATGTCTTAACAAGACTTTGGGCGTCTTTGTAAATGGTCGGCCAATAAAATCCTGAATCAAATACCTTTCAAGCGGTACTAGCGGCACCATGATGTCCTCCGTATGGACCTTCATGACAATGGCGGAGAATTCTTCTTGCCTCGCTACCATGTACGCATCGTCGGATGAGTTGGTCGGCACACATTTTGAAAAGATAAGGATCTTCCCAAAAATAATGCTTTACATTAGCAAAGAATTTCTTTCTTTGATGATGTGGCCAACCTTTTGCGACTATACCGCTAGCTAGGTAGTTAGCATAGTCGGCGTACCATGGCTCTTCTCTGTATTCCACCATTTCTAAGGACTCCGTTGGAAAATTTTCATTGATTTGCTCGTCCTTGGTTGCCTCCAAAGCTGGGTCTTCTAAGCGTGAAAGATGATCCGCTGCAGTGTTTTCTGCTCCTATTTTGTCTTTGATTTCAATATCAAATTCTTGGAGGAGTAGAATCCACCGAATCAAACGTGGTTTAGCATCCTGTTTCTTGAAGAGATATCGAATGGCTGCATGATCTGTATAGACTATTGTTTTAGAAAGAACAAGATAAGAACGAAATTTATCAAAAGCAAATACCATAGCTAGTAATTCTTTTTCAGTTGTTGTGTGATTTTCTTGTGCATCGTTAAGTGTTTTACTAGCATAATAAATTGGGTGAAAATGCTTTTCTTTTCTTTGTCCCAAGACGGCTCCAACTACAAAGTCACTTGCATCACACTTGATTTCGAAAGGTATTTTCCAATCAGGCGCTATCATGATAGGTGCATTGACTAGCATTTCCTTTAGGGCTAGAAATGCTTGATTGCAATCCTTGTCAAAGATGAAAGGGGCATCTTTTTCAAGTAACTTTGTTAGAGGCCTTGAGAGTTTAGAAAAGTCTTTGATAAACCGCCTATAAAATCCAGCATGCCCTAAGAAACTTCTGATAGCTCTAACGGAGGATGTGGGTGGTAATCGAGAAATAGTGTCTATTTTGGCTCGATCAACCTCCATTCCTTCGCTTGAGATTTCGTGACCGAGTATTATTCCCTCCATTACCATGAAATGGCATTTTTCCTAGTTAAGGGCGAGGTTAGTTTCTTCAGATCGAAATAGCATTCGTTCAAGGTTATCGAGGCATTGGTCGTATGAATCCCCAAAGATAGAAAAGTCGTCCATGAAGACTTCCATTGTCTTTTCTATCATGTCATGGAAGATGGCTACCATGCAACATTGGAAGGTTGCGGGGGCATTACATAGACCAAATGGCATGCGTCGATAAGCAAAAGTTCCATAGGGACATGTGAAGGTTGTCTTTTCTTGGTCTTCGGGTGCTATCGGGATTTGAAAGTAACCTGAAAAACCATCCAAGAAACAATAAAATTTATGACCGGTTAATCTTTCTAACATTTGATCAATGAAGGGCAAAGGAAAGTGATATTTCCTTGTTGCTTCATTTAATCGTCTATAATCTATACATACTCTCCATCCTGTGACGGTTCTCGTTGGTATTAATTCATTCTTTTCGTTAGTTATTACCATCATACCTCCTTTCTTTGGAACTACTTGGACGGGACTTACCCAAGGACTATCGGAGATAGGATAAATAAGTCCGGCGTCAAGTAGTTTGATGACTTCATTTTTAACCACTTCTTGAACATTTGGATTTACTCGACGTTGTGGTTGTATTACCGATTTGTAGTCATCGTTCATTAAAATTTTGTGCGTGCACATGGAAGGATTTATTCCTTTAATATCTACAAGCTTCCAAGCGATCGCATTTTTGTGTTTTTTCAGAAGATTAATTAGTTTCTCTTTTTCTAAACTACCTAATTTAGATGAAATAATTACAGGTGATTTACCATCTTTGTCTAGAAAAGCATATTCCAAACCTTTTGGAAGTTCTTTGAGCTCAAGTGGTGGGTCTTTAGGAGACTCCTTATTTGGTTGCGCATTTTGATCAAGAACTTTGAAAGTTTGTTCTATGGCGACCTCTTCTTCAACAAAGTGATCAGTCTTTTCACTTGTATCGGGTGGTTCATCTTCATCTTCAATTAGGGGGTCATTATTGCCGAATGGATATTTCATTGATCGCTTAAGATCGACACTCTTTTTAAATGCCCCTAATTGAATTGATAGATTGTTGTTTTTCCGGTTTTTCAAAGCTTCGTGGGTTTTTACAAAAGGTCGTCCCAACACTAGAGGAGCGTCATCGAGGATGACAAGGTCGGTTGGGATTACCATTTGATTTGTTTGAACCAAGACATCCTCAACTACACCGATTGATTTTATTATTTTCCGATTGGATAGAAAAATGGGTATTTGAAGTGGAGAAAAATCACTAATACTTAATTTTTCGAAAATGTAATTGGGCATTATGTTAACGCAAAGATCTTTATCAATTGTGACATTACTAATAAATGATTTTTGAAAAAAAACATGCAACCGGTGTAATGTTGATTTCAAATGGGTCTTCTTTTATTAGCGAGGTTTGATCATTAGTTAACTTAATGCTTACCGTTTCGTCATTTTTTTTGTTAGTGTTTAATTATTTTAAAAACTTAGCATGAGTGGGTACTAAACAATGATTTTCAAAGGAAGGTGACAAGAGATTAATTTCTTCAAAATTAGACTCTTCTTGAATTTTAACATTAACGGACTCACCTTCTTCGTTGTTTAACTCATGTGTCGGTTTTTCACTTATTTGTTCTTCCATTTTTACACTTTCAACTATCTCTTCTTTATTTAATTCCTCTCTTGCGTGGGACTCCTCTTCCCTTGCGCGAGATTCTTTTATATAGCGCTTGTAAGTTTTAAGGTGTTCTAATATCCTATCGGTTACTTCGGCGATAGAGTAAGGATCGGGATTTTTAAAGCTTGGATCCAGATGTTCGATCCTTCGTTCCTCATAATACTCATAGGAAGTAGATGGTTCACACCATTGATCTTCATTGTAAGTATATGATGGATAAGGATCGTAATTTTGTTCTTCATAATACTCATATGAGGTGGGTTGTTCACGCCAAGGCACCTCATAATAAGCATATGAAGGTGGTGGCTCATATCTTGGTTCCTCAAAGTACGAGTATGAAGGCTCATACCTTGGTTCATCAAAATATGAGTATGAGGGAGAAGGTTCATACCTTTGGTCTTCATATGATGTGTATGAAGTTGATGGCTCGTACCTGGGCTCCTCATAGTAGGTGTATGAAATGGATGGTTGAAATAAGTCACAATATCGAACCGAGTGTGGGTTACCACAATTAGTGCAATAGTCTTCCCTATAATCATCCTCTTCATAGGTGTAGTTGTAACCTCCTGAGTATTGATCCATGAGAATCACTCAGCAAGCCACAACAAAGTCTCGAGATCAGAAAACAAAAATAAAAACGAAAACAGAGGCTGGACACGGCCCCGTGTTCAGTGAGCACGGCCCGTGTTCAGGATCTGTATCTGAGCGTTTTAATTAAGGTTACTGATTTCATTGAGCACGGCCCCGTGTTCAGGCTCTGTATCTGGGTGTTTTTATGAAAAATATGCAGCACGACCCGTGTTCATGTTACTGTAAATGCAAAACTAACTAAATGCAGAGAAAAAAAATGCGCGCGTTTAAAAAGGTTTTGAAAAACTGATTAGGCCGTCGATTTTAAGCTTTCTTAAAATCCTTGTGTCCCCGGCAACGGCGCCAAAAACTTGATGCGCGTGTGGTGTGATATATATTTAAGTATATTTTAATCCCTTTTTACACGTTAGTCAAGTTTTAAATTTATAAAACACGATATTTTACTAACACAAACACACATATGGGCAAGTGCACCCATCGTGAGTGTACTATAGTGTTGACAAGATATCAAGGTCGTCCAAGGACACAAGAGCTTTTAATACCGATTTATCTTCAACGTCTAATCAAATCAAAAGTTTAGAAAAAGGTTTTAAACTAGAAAAATAAAAGCTAACTAATATGCTGAAAAATAAAATAAAAATAAAAACAGATAGACAAGATGAATCACTTGGATCCGACTCGTGTTTAGTGTAACCTTTGATTATTTCCGCACTTTTGCACTTTTTAAGAGATTATCTTAGTTATTTTAGTAGGTCCCTCTTTTGAAGGTGACGTTACCCTCAAAACAGTAGTTTGAGTGAGCAAGGATACAATCCTAAAGGGTCGGATTATTGAAAGATAATTAATTAAGTTATTAATGCATAATGTGGTAGGCCCCTCTTTTGAAGGTGACGTTACCCTCGGCTAAGTAGTCTGAGTCAGCAGGGATACAGTCCTAAGTAGTCGGGTTAAAGTTTTAATATTAGCTTACATATGAGGGGATCAAAGAGTTTGGACCCCCGCCATCCAATACCGGTGGGTATTGAAGGAGGTCCTACTAAATTTGACCCAGGTCCTTGCAGGATTTATACACTGAACAAGGTAAGACTCTTACCAAACTGTTCCCTTAGCCCCCGACCAGGTAGCCAACATATCTCCATATAGACCGTGGAGATATGAATGGTGAAAATCTTTTATTTTATATAGACAGTAAAATAATGCCAAGACACCACAGACAAACGATAAGGAAGAATCACCTTCAACATAAGAAACTAGTTATTAAAGTCATTAATACATAACCAAATAAAACGTGCAAAAAGATTAAAAATAAAAAGTATTACACTAGACACTTGTTTTCACCAAGTGATGTAAGAGACTTAGGCAAACATGGCCTTTGATTGTCAAGAACTCTTACGATCAATCTTGGATCCTGAGATGACTCACACACTCTATGATGGATGATGGATGATGGTGGTGGATGATGGTGTTGTGATGGTGGTGGGTGGTGGGTGAAGTGTGAGAGAGGTGGTGTGCCAAGGGATGGTTTGCAAATGAGCCAAGCACCCCTATTTATAGCCTGAACAGCAGCTTGGGCACGGCCCCGTGTCCATTGGGCACGTCCCAGTGTCCATCTTCCTTCTCTTTCTTCATTAATTGCAGTTTGTCTGCATTAGTTGACCACGCCCCCGTGTCCGCTGGGGACGACCCCGTGTGCAGAAGCGTATCTGTACTATCAAGATTTCCTCAGATTCTGCGAATCTTAGAGTTGACCACGGCCCCGTGTCCGCTGGGCACGCCCCCGTGGTGGGTGATAGAAGCTTCTACAACTTTGTCTTTTCTGCAGACACTTGGGCACGCCCCCGTGCTCACTGAGCACGGGGCGTGTTCAGCCTTATGTTCTCTTGTTTTTGCTTGGGAAGATGTTGTCGGGGGGTCGGGCATGCCACGTTTGATCCTTTACTTGTAATTATGTTAGATTTAGCTGCCTTTTTGCTTCTTTTGTTCATTTGAGCTCATTTAATCCTGAAAATACAAAAGGAAGACAAAAACACACTTTTTCCGAAATTAGTACTAAAAAAGGTTAGTTTTATGCCACATTTGATGTAATTTATATGTTGCATTTTGCACACATCAGTGGTCTAGCTCCCTTGACTAAATGTCTAATTTCACTGATTAATCCCCAGATATAACGGGAGACTAACACTGGTTGTGGTGATGCTAGGGTTGGCACTATTCTAGCATATTCAAATAATGTAGTAGTGTAAGCCTTACTGTCTACTCCAGTCATTCTAAGGTTTAAGAATTTATTGGCTATCTGTTCCTTTTCATTGGGAGGACATAATTTTCTTTCCACCATGTTCTTAAACTCATTTCATTCCATACTATAGACCCTGTCACTTCCCCTAGAATGGAGAATAGTGTTCCACCATTCTAGAGTTGCATTCTTAAATAAATTAGAAGCAAACATGATTTTATCTTCTTGTATGCACTTGCTTATTTTTAAGACTGCCTCAGTCTTTTCTATCTAGCGTAGAGCTGCAATAGCCCCTTCATTGCCAGAGAATTCTATTGGTTTGCAGGACCAGAATTCTTTGTAAGAACAACCATAAGACATGGTTCTTCTTCTTTTTGGAATTGACAATTGAAGTAATGGCCCATTGTTCACGCTGTGACTAACTTCAATATGTGTTCGCTTACTTCTACCATTACTGTTATTATTTTCTACTTCCCTAACATTTTGGATAATTGCTGGCATAGTGTAAGGCCATATAATGGTGTAGGTTTACGCCTATCTTTATCTAACATAATTATAGGCTATTGGGCTTAGCCTTGTAGTGGGTTAGAAAGTAATGGAATAAGCCATGTGGGCTAATTAAGGGATTTGGGCTTGTTTGGTTAGTATTGTGCATGTGGGCCTGGCCCAGTCTGTAACTAGGTCACCCTATGTAACTATAAATAGGGTGAACCTAGTTCATTATTAGGTTAGACATTTTTGAGAGCTTCTTTAGTATTTTTTTTATTTTTGTGCTGGTGTACCAGACGGTTCTCTAGAAACCGTGTGCACCTTGTTCTTAATACAATCGATTCCGTTCTTGTTCTTTTACACTTTTCTCAGTATTCCGCGCTTTGATTAGTGTTTGATATCCGATTGTGACAGTTTTTGGGATTTACAATTGGTATCAGAGCCTAAGTAGTCTTGCGAAGGCTCGGTTCGTTGGATATCATTCTAAGAACAATAAATTTTTTTTTGAAGATCGAAGAACACGAAGAAATTATTGAAGATCTCGAAGAACAGTTGAAAATTATGTGTTTGATTCGTTTGGGGAAGAGTGTCACACCCCGACCACGTAAAACAACGAAACGTGGCGGAAACGTCGGGGAGTGTTGTAACAGAATTAATGTTTCACAACCATGGAAATTAAAGTTTCATTTTATTCATCAAACAAGCGAGTTACATTGTCTTTAAACAAGAAATAAAGAGTACATAACATAAATTAACTAGTTCTTGTCTCGTTTTAAGTCACTAAGGCACAGGTCCGCCTAAGTATATCTCGATAAGTCCTATGCATCATCTCCTGAAAACACATGTGAAAATAGGTACGTCAGCATAAAAATGCCTGTGAGATACATAGGTTTTGTGAAAATAGGTTTCATGACTTGTAAGTTTAGAAAGAGTTGTTTAATAAAGTTTAGTCATGAACCTTGTAAATTGATTTGTTTTGTAAATCATTTGAAAAACAATAAGTTCAGATGATATGTATAAATAAGAGAATAATGTATGGTTAAATGAATAACCATGTAAAATGAGTTTGTATAAGATAAGTTGTTTGTAAAACAATGTCTTGTGAAAAGTATGTTATTTGTATAAAATGTTATATGTCTTAAATCGAAATGATTCAAATAACGCTACGATATGTAATACCATACAAACACTTATATATAGGAAGTACCAGCGGCGTATCCACCATGCTTGTATCATATTACACACGCCTCGTTACTTAAATCACTTACTCAAACCAAACCACCAACTTAAAATGTTTATGTATAATCAAATGTCAAAATGTTTGTGTGAAAACCATGTCTAATGTCTATGTCTAATGTAAATCATGAATTGTGTATATAAATGTCAAAATGTAAGCATGTGATGAATAACAAATGTACTAAGTATGCACACACAGGGCATACATAGCATAAAATGTAATGTAAGACAATGTACTAAGTACGCACACAATGGGCATACATAGCATAAAATGTAATGTAATACAATGTACTAAGTATGCACACAATGGGCATACATAGCATAAAATGTAATGTAAGACAATGTACTAAGTACGCACACAATGGGCATACATAGCATAAAATGTAATGTAAGACAATGTACTAAGTAGGCACACAATGGGCATACATAGCATAAAATGTAATGTAAGACAATGTACTAAGTACGCACACAATGGGCATACATAGCATAAAATGTAATGTAAAGCAATGTACTAAGTACGCACACAATGGGCATACATAGCATAAAATGTAATGTAAAACAATGTACTAAGTACGCACACAATGGGCATACATAGCATAAAACACAATGAAATCATGTACTATAAATGTACTAATGAACATAGCAAGTATATGATGTGAAAATAGGAAAGCATGAAAGTAACAAGTAGGCACATGTGTTTCACCCCAAAATGTTTGGAAAACAGTAAAAGAGGGGTCTATGTACTCACTTGAGATTGCTTAGTAGTCATTGAGTAACAACCAAACAATGCTAGAGATCACGGATATCAAACGGCACCTAATATAGGTAACTATGTTAATATACCGGACCTAAATCGGAAGATCGGATAGAATGAGGCTCGTAAACCAAATGAGTAGGGGAACTCATGTAATATGGTTTAACAAAGCCTACATACTACAATGAAACCTAACCTAAGTGCTTACGACCCATTACGACCCGTTTAGGTAGCTTATGCTACTTTAACGAGTCGTTCGCGTAAAACGTGTTCGGAACGCCTAACTAGCCCTATGATAAGTAAAATATGCCTTAACATGTCTAATATTGTTACCAAATCAATTTAGATACTAAAAGTTATGTTACATATGCTTAAAATGAATTTTGGCGTAAAAAGGGCATTTTGGTCATTTACCTAAGGCATATAAACTACCTATCATACAACTAACTAAACATCGTGACCATAAGGTATAACCTCGGAAGGTTATTCCCTATATACTATGGTCACCTAATGTGTTTGGTCGGATCCTAATGATCGACCAAACGGGTCGGGTTCGAAAGTATAAGCGATTGTTTAGATCGCTTACCTTACGACCCTATATAAGCACTAAACTAAAAGTGACGAGCTAAGCATGTTAAAACATGCTTAACTAAGTTAGAAAACAAGTTTGGTATCAAAACAAACGGTTTTGATACCTATAAGTAGTTTGGTTACAAAATACGCAAGAATACGTATTCTGGCCGAAACTACGGCTCGTCACTGAGCCTAGACAACGTGGTAATCAGTAGGCATAGTCACAAGGGACTATAACCATCGTGATTACGCTCACGTTGCGAAGTTCAAACGAACTTCGCATTGACCATAAACTGGTCAATGCAGAAAGTCAAACAAAGTTTGACTTTCGGACTCAAAAAGCAATAAAAGAACGAATGAACACTTACAAAGGGTCCCCGAAAGCTAATCCTGATCCAAGTAGCTCAGGTATGAAACAATGGTTTCAACTTGGAGCTTCTCAAATCAGATTTTGTGGGTTTTGCAAGAAAGGGGGGTTGGGTATTTATAGTGTTCGGAGAGCCGTTAAGATCGTTTCTTGGAAACCGTGCTTTGATCTTGGCCATACACCTCAAGAACATGGTTTTACAAAACCATTTGAGCCCCTAGTATTGAGAAATACCATGTGCAAGGTGGTTTTGTGGGTAATACAGCTGTTAACAGCCTGTTTAAACATGTTTCTGCTGTCTGACCCCTGCTTGCGCACCGTAATACTTAGAACCTTGCGGTGCGCAAGGACCTTGCAGACCAGAAAGTTTGAAAAATGGCAGAACAGGCCCCTGCAGCTCCAAACTTGGTTTTTGATGCATTTTTGACACGTTTAAGCCCCGTTAACCCCATTTCAAAGCTCTAAAATGAAGTTAAGGTATAGGGAACTGAAAACATGCTAAAAAATATCTCGGATGTCAGTTCGTTTGTCCGTACGATTGCGTTGTTCGGTTAATTACGACGGAAGTCGTAACTAACGCAAAAAGGGTCCAAATTGGCGACGAATGATTTTTTCTTATGCCAAACACTAAAATAAAATATTTTAGTGCTTACATAAATTTTTGGATGTCCGGATGTATTCAGAACGTAAGTTATGCGCGAAAGTGAAAACTTATGCACTTTTTGACACTTTTAGTCCCTGAATGAGCCAAAAGTTTATTTTCGCACACCGAACCCCTCAAAGCCTATTTCTAAGCTATGTAAAGGATATTTATGGTATGTTTAACTTATGGCCATGTTCCAGAATGTCTGTTACAGTTCAAATTGGCATACTTTCGCAGTTTGTCAACTTTAGTCCCTGTAAGCGATTTAACTTGATTTCGGCATACCAAACCATCCAAAACTTATTTCTAAGTTATGTAAAGGTTATTTAAGGTATGTTAAGCCTATGTCACTTTTCCGGAGTATTTGTTGCATTAAACTGGTTATATTTACGCATCGGAGCGCGTATAACTCTCCAGAAAGCGATTTAAAGCTTGAAATCGAACAAGAGTTGATATGTGCAAACGATACACATATTTTTACAAATACCAAGTATGAAATACAATGTTTCATTGGTTTGGCATTTGTTTGATGGTTGAAGTGACACAGGTGTCACAGTCTCCCCTACTTTAGGAAATTTCGTCCCGAAATTTAATTTTAGGAGAAACTTGTGAGGACGACGGTGATGTTTTCGCTTTGAATGAACCCCTTGAACCCTAAGTAGAACTCTGGGCCATGATAGGGTTCTTAGCGAAATTGTCAATCCCTCAAAGTTAAGTCCTTGTAGCAGCAAAACATGGAGTTTCAAACTATGGATAGGAGAACGTTTCTCATGAAGACTTATCATAGGAAACTTGAATTCATGATTGGGAAGTGTAAGATAAAATGACATCGGTCAAAGTCCAAGACTTCTCCCGTATCATTACTCTTGTCACTATAGGTCTTAACACATGACAAAACTTCATGTGGTTTCTGTGCGCTGAATTCCATAATTATGTAGGCCTCCATAATTACGTAATTCCTTGCACAGTCCGCACAGTTCATTTCATAATGCGTATGGGGAAAAATCAAACGAATAATCCTGTGGTGATTTAACTTGACTGCAATAGAGCCTCTTTAACTAGGTCACCAAAGGATTAGTTCAACGAACAATCTCTTGAACTAGACCACCCGAGGGCCTATTTACTACATAAACACATGATATCTTTAACTAGATTGCCGAACCAATCTATTTAACTAGGTCGACGAAGGATCTCTTTAACTAGACCACCAGAGGGCCTATTTAACTATATCAACGCATGATATATTTAACTAGATTGTCGAACCAATCTCTTTAACTTAGATCGACGAAGGATCTCTTTAACTAGACCACCAGAGGGCCTATTTAACTATATCAACGCATGATATATTTAACTAGATTGTCGAACCAATCTCTTTAACTTAGATCGACGAAGGATCTCTTTAACTTAACTACCCAAGAGGAATATTTAACTACATAAACACATAATCACATAATTGTTTAATTTAGCCTTTAATTTGTTATCTTTGGACGCGGATACTTAAAGCACGCCAGGAATCCAATCCGTGGATTTCATTTCGAACTTTAATCATTTTCAAGAATCTATCTATAAAGATAGAATGATCTACCAAAAGTTCGATTTCGTTTTCAAGAAAATGCAATATTCGAATTAAGGTACAATAAATTTTAGGATATACGGAAATACCCTTAGGTACCCTATTAAGAATTTATAGTGGTACTTTGGGTATTCGTACAGAGTTGTAACTTGCGCCTTGTACTTCGTTTCCTTGGAAGAAACGGGTACTTAGGATTTTTGTGGGAAATCGCAAGAGATTATAAAATGGAAGGATTTTGGGGGGTAATCTGTTCTTCAAGGAATACGGCTCCTTGATTGTCGGTATTGTAGGGGATACGTTGTTTATACATGCCATCACATTTGTACATTGCAATGTAAAATAAAAAGATTTATTTATAAACAACAACAACTGTTTCATGGACCTTGACAACAAAAGAAAATAATACATAAGGCTTGATTATTTCTAAATAACATTGTCTTCTAGTTGGTCTGATGCTCATCCCTGTGCTGGATTCGCATTAGCAATCTTTGGGCAATTTCTTCGGAAATGGCCCATCTCGCCACAGTTGAAGCAAGGACCTGGTGGACAACGAGCTTGAGCAGGATTTACTTGAGGTTGGTTTGGACCACCTTGGTTTGGGGTAAATCGACAAGCATTTGCTAGGTGACCGAGTCACCCACATGATGCACATAAATGACACTGTAGGTGAGCTAAGTGGTGTGCATTACATTTATTGCATATCCGTGCAGTACTGGCATAAGGTTTCCTTGCAGGAGGTTGAGTTGGTTGGTTGCGGGTGTTTTGATTGGGTTGAGCAGCAATCGCACAATTCTGCGAAGCCTTACGCTTCTTAGAAGGTTCGGTTTTGCTTTCCTTGGTTTCCTCCTGAACATTAGCTGCTTGTTTCTTGTCGCCTTTCCGAAAAAGTTTACCTTTCCTGATTTGAGATTCAGTCAAGGTTGCAGATAGCTCAATAGCCTGTCTAACTGTAGTGGGGTTACTACCAGTAACAATGTCCTGAACTGAGTCAGGGAGACCATCAATGTATTTTTCAATCGCCTTATCCAAAGGCGTAACCATGGTAGGACACAACAGGCTCAGCTCCTCATATCGATCAGTGTATGCTCGATGTTCGCCGCTGTCTTGCTTAAGATCGTTGAATTCCCTTTCCAAGGCCCTGATCTCGTGACGAGGACAGAATTCCTTCATCATCAGTGCTCGAAGTTCTTCCCACGTTTGGGCCAGAGCCACTTCGGCACCCCTATCTCTCATCACACCATTCCACCATGTCAAAGCCCGTTTCTCAAAGACACCAGATGCGAAATCTACCTTTCGCTCATTTGGGCATTGAACATGCCTGAAGGTGCTCTTTAGACTCTCGAACCATTGCAGAAGTGCAGTCGCTCCTTGAGACCCAGAAAACTTTGATGGCTTAGCCGAGTTGAACGTCTTGAAGTTGCAGGGGGCATTATTGTTGTTGAGGGCTTGGTTACATTGAGCAACGATGTTCGGGATTGCAGCAGTCATTTGCTGTGTAATGACAGCTGCCAGCTCCTCAATAGATACCTGATTTTCGCGTCGTGGAGGCATTCTAAAAGGGGAAACAAGAGAGAAAACAAATGAAATGGCATTGGGTAAGAATAGGATGTTACAATTACTGACCAAAATCATGGGTGATGGTCATTTGTTTGAACCACGAAGCAAACAAACAACACAACGGCTGAGTCAAAGCAAATAGATCCTCATAATGTATCGCGAAGACATGCTCGCCTATAAGTGGACACTCACCCCAAGAGTTCCCAGGTAAGAGTGACTGGTCCGATTATATGGATTTGTACGAACACTCTAGCCTTAGACAGAAAACCCAGGGTACAAGCATTCACTCTTCCAGTTTGCACGTGTTCACACTATTTAGGACCCAAAACTTTGACGAGAGTTTTGAAAATTCAAAGGGGTTCAAAACCTTATAACAGAGGGTTCAAAACCTAGCAATCAATCATCCTAGAACAGATGATTAGTTTTCAAAGCGGTTTTGAAATTTATGTTCTTGTTGTGGTCGTCGCCTAAGGATAGGTAACGGTATTGTTTTATGACTAAACGCAAGTGAACTCGCGTTAGGGTCCTAGGAAGGTTATAGACTAGGTCAAAGTATTACTAATAACTTAATTCCCTATAACCATTGGCTCTGATACCATCTTTTCTGTCACACCCCGACCACGTAAAACAACGAAACGTGGCAGAAACGTCGGGGAGTGTTGTAACAGAATTAATGTTTCACAACCATGGAAATTAAAGTTTCGTTTTATTCATCAAACAAGCGAGTTACATTGTCTTTAAACAAGAAATAAAGAGTACATAACATAAATTAACTAGTTCTTATCTCGTTTTAAGTCACTAAGGCACAGGTCCGCCTAAGTATGTCTCGATAAGTCCTATGCATCATCTCCTGAAAACACATGTGAAAATAGGTACGTCAGCATAAAAATGCCTGTGAGATACATAGGTTTTGTGAAAATAGGTTTCATGACTTGTAAGTTTAGAAAGAGTTGTTTAATAAAGTTTAGACATGAACCTTGTAAATTGATTTGTTTTGTAAATCATTTGAAAAACAATAAGTTCAGATGATATGTATAAATAAGAGAATAATGTATGGTTAAATGAATAACCATGTAAAATGAGTTTGTATAAGATAAGTTGTTTGTAAAACAATGTCTTGTGAAAAGTATGTTATTTGTATAAAATGTTATATGTCTTAAATCGAAATGATTCAAATAATGCTACGATATGTAATACCATACAAACACTTATATATAGGAAGTACCAGCGGCGTATCCACCATGCTTGTATCATATTACACACGCCTCGTTACTTAAATCACTTACTCAAACCAAACCACCAACATAAAATGTTTATGTATAATCAAATGTCAAAATGTTTGTGTGAAAACCATGTCTAATGTCTATGTCTAATGTAAATCATGAATTGTGTATATAAATGACAAAATGTAAGCATGTGATGAATAACAAATGTACTAAGTATGCACACAATGGGCATACATAGCATAAAATGTAATGTAAGACAATGTACTAAGTACGCACACAATGGGCATACATAGCATAAAATGTAATGTAAAATAATGTACTAAGTATGCACACAATGGGCATACATAGCATAAAATGTAATGTAAGACAATGTACTAAGTACGCACACAATGGGCATACATAGCATAAAATGTAATGTAAAACAATGTACTAAGTATGCACACAATGGGCATACATAGCATAAAATGTAATGTAAGACAATGTACTAAGTACGCACACAATGGGCATACATAGCATAAAATGTAATGTAAAACAATGTACTAAGTACGCACACAATGGGCATACATAGCATAAAATGTAATGTAAAACAATGTACTAAGTATGCACACAATGGGCATACATAGCATAAAATGTAATGTAAAACAATGTACTAAGTACGCACACAATGGGCATACATAGCATAAAATGTAATGTAGAACAATGTACTAAGTACGCACACAATTGGCATACATAGCATAAAACACAATGAAATCATGTACAATAAATGTACTAATGAACATAGCAAGTATATGATGTGAAAACAGGAAAGCATGAAAGTAACAAGTAGTCACATGTGTTTCACCCCAAAATGTTTGGAAAACAGTAAAAGAGGGGTCTATGTACTCACTTGAGATTGCTTAGTAGTCCTTGATTAACAACCAAACAATGCTAGAGATCACAGATATCAAACGACACCTAATATAGGTAACTATGTTAATATACCGGACCTAAATCGGAAGATCGGATAGAATGAGGCTCGTAAACCAAATGAGTAGGGGAACTCATGTAATATGGTTTAACTAGGCCTACATACTACAATGAAACCTAACCTAAGTGCTTACGACCCATTACGACCCGTTTAGGTAGCTTATGCTACTTTAACCCGTCGTTCACGTAAAACGTGTTCGGAACGCCTAACTAGCCCTATGATAAGTAAAATATGCCTTAACATGTCTAATATTGTTACCAAATCAGTTTAGATACCAAAAGTTATGTTACATATGCTTAAAATGAATTTTGGCGTAAAAAGGGCATTTTGGTCATTTACCTAAGGCATATAAACTACCTATCATATAACTAACTAAACATCGTGACCATAAGGTATAACCTCGGAAGGTTATTCCCTATATACTATGGTCACCTAATGTGTTTGGTTGGATCCTAATGATCGACCAAACGGGTCGGGTTCGAAAGTATAAACGATTGTTTAGATCGCTTACCTTGCGACCCTATATAAGCACTAAACTAAAAGTGACGAGCTAAGCATGTTAAAACATGCTTAACTAAGTTAGAAAACAAGTTTGGTATCAAAACAAACGGTTTTGATACCCATAAGTAGTTTGGTTACAAAATACGCAAGAATACGTATTCTGGCCGAAACTACGGCTCGTCACTGAGCCTAGACAACGTGGTAATCAGTAGGCATAGTCATAAGGGACTATAACCATCGTGATTACGCTCACGTTGCGAAGTTCAAACGAACTTCGCATTGACCATAAACTGGTCAATGCAGAAAGTCAAACAAAGTTTGACTTTCGGACTCGAAAAGCAATAAAAGAACGAAGGAACACTTACAGAGGGTCCCCGAAAGCTAATCTTGATCCAAGTAGCTCAGGTATGAAACAATGGTTTCAACTTAGAGCTTCTCAAATCAGATTTTGTGGGTTTTGCAAGAAAGGGGGGTTGGGTATATATAGTGTTCGGAGAGCCGTTAAGATCGTTTCTTGGAAACCATGCTTTGATCTTGGCCATACACCTCAAGAACATGGTTTTACAAAACCATTTGAGCCCCTAGTATTGAGAAATACCATGTGCAAGGTGGTTTTGTGGGTAATACAGCTGTTAACAGCCTGTTTAAACATGTTTATGTTGTCTAACCCCTGCTTGCGCACCGTAAGACTTAGAACCATGCGGTGCGCAAGGACCTTGCAGACCAGAAAGTTTGAAAAATGACAGAACAGGCCCCTGCAGCTCCAAACTTGGTTTTTGATGCATTTTTGACACGTTTAAGCCCCGTCAAAGCTCTAAAATGAAGTTAAGGTATAGGGAACTGAAAACATGCTCAAAAATATCTTGGATGTCAGTTCGTTTGTCCGTACGATTGCGTTGTTCGGTTAATTACGACGGAAGTCGTAACGAACGCAAAAAGGGTCCAAATTGCGCGACGAATGAATTTTTCTTATACCAAACACTAAAATAAAATATTTTAGTGCTTACATAAATTTTTGGATGTCCGGATGTATTCAGAACGTATGTTATGCGCGAAAGTGAAAACTTATGCACTTTTTGACACTTTTAGTCCCTGAATGAGCCAAAAGTTTATTTTAGCACACCGAACCCCTCAAAGCCTATTTCTAAGCTATGTAAAGGATATTTATGGTATGTTTAACTTATGGCCATGTTCCGGAATGTCTGTTACAGTTCAAATTGGCATACTTTCGCAGTTTGTCAACTTTAGTCCCTGTAAGCGATTTAACTTGATTTCGGCATACCAAACCATCCAAAACTTATTTCTAAGTTATGTAAAGGTTATTTAAGGTATGTTAAGCCTATGTCACTGTTCCGGAGTATTTGTTGCATTAAACTGGTTATATTTAGGCATCGGAGCGCGTATAACCCTCCAGAAAGCGATTTAAAGCTTGAAATCGAACAAGAGTTGATATGTGCAAATGATACACATATTTTTACAAATCCCAAGTATGAAATACAATGTTTCATTGGTTTGGCATTTGTTTGATGGTTGAAGTGACACAGGTGTCACAAAGAGAGAGAAGGTGTTTGCTATTTTTAGGATTTCATTGGTGGAAATTTTCAAATCTTGTTTTGGTTCCTTGATTTACAAGATTGCAGTTGTTATCTACTTCCAAATATAGTTCTGCAATTAAAATTGTACGATCAACACAAAGTCAACATCTTCCTTTATCTTGTGCGACTACTACAAGTGTGCAACAATTTTTGAATCTTGTGTGATTATCTTTTTACATCATCATCAAATTCTTATGCGACTATTTTCTTCTTGTGCGATCCTATCATTCTTGTGCGATCCTAGACATCTTGTGCGATTAAATCATTCTTGTGCGACTACAATTCTTGTGTGATTACAATCTTGTGCGATCCAGCAGTCATCATCAACAAACAAACAACAGTCATTCATCATCAGTTTAATCAACCACATCCAACATCAACTCCGGCCACCTGTAATAACACAACCACTGCACCGGTCACCTTCAACCTCTAGCCACCACCTTCGTCTACATCCGAAACACTATCACGTTCATAGCACCATCTAAATCACCTCTGGTCCATCGTCTTCAACCCTCCGACACCGTTCATTCAAAACAATCCGAAATCCAAGAATCATCATCATCGGTGTTTGTGGGTTTGGGTTCGAAACTACTACACGATTTTACCACAGCCTCACCCGACCGTCATCATCACTATCCGAGAACAACCACCTTCACCACTTCCGATAAACCTGCAACACACCGTAACCGTCATTCTGTTCATCTCCGATGTTTATCACCGCTGTTTTACTCCGACAACCACCACTTCGAACCACCTCAATCCGATCATCATCATCATCGTTCCTGTTCACCATCAACACCATTAACGGCTGAAGTTTGTTTATCATATTAAAGTTTTGGTTCGACGTTTTGTTTAAGGGAAGAAGAAGAGTCTTGGCGGCTGTGGTTTTAAAAATTAGGGTTTTGGTTTGGGTGTGTTCGTTGAAACGAAGAAGATGATCAGCAGAATCTATGTTTTGTTTTCAATTTAGGGTTCCGGAAACGAAGAAGACGCACTGACAGTTGTCTTGATTGTTTAGTTTCTTTAAATTAGTTTATAATAATAACATAATCATTTGGTAATCATTACTAATTTATTAATAATAATAATTATTATAATAATAATAGTTATATTAATTATATTTTGAAATCTAATAAAAAAGGGGTTTGGTTGTTGTTTGGTGATAAGTTTTGACAGGTTTGGAGGTGTGGTACAGGGAAACTGGTTGGTGCATTTTTCAAAGGCTTGAGTTAGCGAGTACACGGGTTCTTGCTTTGGGCTTGTGTTGAAGAAATAGTTAAAACGCACATTTTCGGGGGATCACATCTTTGGGGAATCACATTTTCGGGGGATCATACTTTCGGGGGATCACAGTTAAAATTCTTAAAAATGTCTTCTAAGAGAGAAGTGCTTGAGCAGGAATTTCAAGGATTCAGATACTCATATGGTGAATCTATAGAAGCACTTACAGGCCGGTTTGCTGAACTGCTCTCTGAAATGGAGAAGGCTGAGATTGAGGTGTCTAATCGCACGAGCAACACAAAGCTTCTGGATGCTATAAAAAGGATTCCAGATCAGGAAAACTGTAGTTGGTTTAGAAATGTTAATCAGATAATTGTGACAACCGACTGCTACTGTTACAAAATGAAGCCAGATGAGTTGATCTCACTCATCAAATCATATAACAATGCTGACAAGCAGTCTACTCAAGGCAACACATCTGATGCAGTTTGCTCACCCACTCCTACTTCTACTACTCCATTGCCTGGTGCAGTTTGCTCATCCACTTCTAATGCAAGTATTCAAATTCATGACTTCACTCCCATTCCCACTGAGGTATGTGTAGACGATGTTTGTTGTACTTCAAAGTGTAGGGAAAAGGTAAAAGGGTTTAAAGAACAGGCCCAATCGCTTTCTATGCAACTTCAATGTACCAAATCCAGTAGCTATGAAGTTAAAAAGAAACTGGATGGGTATAAGGAAATGGTTGTCACACCCCGACCACGTAGAACATACAAAACGTGGCGGAAATGTCGAGGAGTGTTGTAACAGAATTAATGTTTCAAATCCATGGCAATTGAAGTTTCGTTTTATTAATCAAAAGTGTTACAATGTCTTAATAAACAAAGAAGTACAACATAATTAACTAGTCTTGTCTCGTTTTAAGTCACTAAGGCACAGGTCCGCCTAAGTATGTCTTGATAAGTCCTATGCTTCATCTCCTGAAAACACATGTGAAAATAGGTACGTCAGCATAAAAATGCCGGTGAGATACATAGGTTTTGTGAAAATAGAATTCATGACTTATGTTGGAGAAAATGTTTAGTCATGAACCTTGTAATTTGCTTTGTCTTGTAAATCATTTGAAAAACAATAAGTTCAGATGATATGTATAAATAAGTGAAATAATGTATGGTTAAATGAATAACCATTTAAGATGAGTTTGTATAAGATAAGTTGTTTGTAAAACAATGTCTTGTGAAAAGTATGTTATTTGTATGAAATGTTCTATGTATCAAACTGAAATGATTCAAATAACGCTACGACATGTAATACCATACAAACACTTATATATAGGAAGTACCAGCGGCGTATCCACCATGTTTGTATCATATTACACACGTATCGTTACTTAATCAAACCAAACCACCAATATAGAATGTCTATGTTTAACAATTGAAGAAATGTTTATGTATGGTAAGTAATGTAAAGTTAAACGAATAACCTTATAGTAGCATATAAAAAGTATACTTTGGATTTGTAAGTAGCATATTAAACTATGTTTTTGGTTTAGTAAGTAACATATCAAAATATGCTTTGGATGTGATAAATAACATATTAAACTATGTTTTTGGTTTAGTAAGTAACATATCAAAATATGCTTTGGATGTGATAAATAACATATTAAACTATGTTTTTGGTTTAGTAAGTAACATATCAAAATATGCTTTGGATGTGATAAATAACATATTAAACTATGTTTTTGGTTTAGTAAGTAACATATCAAAATATGCTTTGGATGTGATAAATAACATATTAAACTATGTTTTTGGTTTAGTAAGTAACATATCAAAATATGCTTTGGATGTGATAAATAACATATTAAACTATGTTTTAGTTTAGTAAATAACATATCAAAATATGCTTTGGATTATTTATAAAATAAATATGTTGGTTTTGTACAATACCACACATGAGAGTATATCAAACTATACTTTAATAGTGTGATTTGAGAATTCATTCAGACCTGGTGCATCAAAATACACCTTTGAGACTATAAGGATACCACAAAGGCAATCCCTATTTGGATGGAGCAACAAATTGGTTTCAGACATTCCATGCCAACAGGAATGGGGTGTCAAATCCTATAGCGCTATATCATACTAACAATCGGTCTGGTGAACATAAAATAAGTACAATTCAACCATTTATTTTATGTTCTTAGAGAAATCAGTGTTTAAAACCATAGATAGTCATTTAGTTTGTCAAAAGATAAGTAATAACTTGTATGATCAAATGTCAAAATGTAAGCATGTGATGAAATCAGCTGTACTAAGTAATGCACACAATGGGCACACGTAGCATGAAATGTAATGTAAAATGATGTACCAAGTATGCTAAGTTAACATACGAAGCAGAAAAGTCATGTAAATCAATGTACTAATAGTGTACTAATGAACATAACAGTATATGATGTTAAAACAGGAAAGCATGAAAGTAACAAGTAGGCACATGTGTTCCACCCCAAAACAGTTTGGAAAACAGTAAAAGAGGGGTCTATGTACTCACTTGATATTGCTCAGATGTCTAAAGATAACCACCAAGTAATGCTAGAGATCTCGGAATCAAACGGCACCTAATATAGGTAACTATGTTAACAACCGGACCTAAATCGGAAGACTGGGTAGTATTAGGGTTTGTAAACCAAATGAGTGTAGGAACTCATATGATATGGTTTAACAAAGCCTATATACTAAATGAAACTTAACTTAAGTGCTTTCGACCCATTACGACCGGTTTAGGTAGCTTATGCTACTTTAACGCGTCGTTCGCGTGAAACGCGTTCGGACCGCCTAACTAGCCCTATGACAAGTGTTATATGCCTAAACATGTTACATAATCAGTTATGTGGCAAAAGTTTAGGTTACATATGCTAAATTACCAATTATGCATGAAAAGGGTATTCTGGTAATTTACCTAAGGCATATAAACAACCTATCATACAACTACTCAAACGATGTGACCATAGGGTATAACCTCGGAAGGTTATTCCCTACCTACTATGGTCACCTAATGTATTTGGTCGGATCCTAATGATCGACCAAATGGGTCGAGTTCGAAGGTATAGGCGATTTATCAGATCGCCTACCCTACGACTCTAGACAACGTGGTAATCAGTGGGCATAGTCCCAAGGGACTATGACCAACGTGATTACACTCACGTTGCGAAGTTCAAACGAACTTCGCATTGACCATAAGCTGGTCAACGCTGAAAGTCAAACAAAGTTTGACTTTCTGACTCTAAAAGCAATAAAATAAGGAAAAGAACGAAAGAATACTTACCCAGGGTCCCCGAATGCTAATCCCGATCCAAGAACTCAGGTATGAAACAATGGTTTCAACTTAGAGCTCTCAAATCAGAATTCTTGTAAGTTTTAAAGCAATGGGGGTGGGGTATTTATAGTTTTCGGGTAACCGTTAGGATCGTTTCAAGGAAACCGTGCCTTAATCCAACCCGTACAAGTGTCGGGACCTTATGGTAACTAAAATTCCATCCTTATCACATGACTAGACAATTAGGAACATGTGGGTGAGGTTAAAACAGCTGCAGCCTGCTGTTTAGAAACTCTGAATCTGGTCAGCAGACCCCTAGCGCACCGCTACGCTAAAAGTGTAGCGCACCGCTAGACTTAAGTTTGGCAGATTTACACTTTTGGTCCCTGTCATGCATTCAGCCCATTTTCGACACGTTTAAGGCCCGTTAACCCCATTTCAAAGCTCAAAAATGAAGTTAAAGTATAGGGAACTTAAAATGTGCTCAAAAATATCTCGGATGTCGGTTCGTTTAACCGTACGGTTGCGATGTTCGGTTAATTACGACGGAATGCGCATAAGCGCGAAAAACGATCCAAATGACGCGACGAATGGATTTTTGGCAAGCCAAACACTAAAGCATAATATAGTCATGCTTACATAAATTTTTGGATGTCCGGATGTATTCAGAACGTAAGTTATGCGTAAAAATGCAAACTTGTGCACTTTTTGACGCTTTTAGTCCCTGAGTGACACAAAAGTTTATTTTAGCATACCGAACACCTCAAAGCCTATTTCTAAGCTATGTAAAGGATATTTATGGTATTTTTAACTTATGGTCATGTTCCGGAATGTCTGTTACAGTTCAAATTGGCATACTTTCGTAGTTTGTCAACTTTAGTCCCTGTAAGCGATTTAACTTGATTTTGCCATACCAAAGCCTTCAAAACTTATTTCTAAGTTATGTAAAGGTTATTTAAGGTATGTTAAGTCTATTTCACTATTCCAGAGTGTTTGTTGCATTAAACTGGTTATATTTACGCATCAGTGCGTGTATAACCTTCCAGAAAGTGATTTAGAGCTTGAAATTGAACTAGAGTTGATATGTGCAAATGATACACATATATTTAACAAATCCCAAGTATGAAATACAATATTTCATTGGTTTGGCATTTGTCTGATGGTTGAAGTGACACAGGTGTTACAGTCTCCCCTACTTTAGGAAATTTCGTCCCGAAATTTAATTTTAGAGGAAACTTGTGAAGACAGCTGTGACGATTTCGCCTTCTAATAGATCCTTTAAACCCTTAAGTAAAACTCTGGGCCATGTTAGGAATTTTAGCGAATTTGTTAACCATCAAAGTGAATTCCTTGCAGTAGTAAAACATGGAATTTTGAACTACGAACAGAAGAACGTTTCTTATGAAGACTTATCATAGGAAACTTGGTGTGTGATTGAGATCAGAATTGAGAATAAATGACATTGGTCGAGGTCCAAGATTTCTCCCGTATCATTATTCTTGTCACTATAGGTCTTAACACATGACAAAGCTTCCTGTGGTTTCTGTGCACTGAATTCCATAATTATGTAGGCCTCCATAATTACGTAATTCCTTGCCCAGTCCGCACAGTTCATTTCATAATGCGTAGAGGAAAAAAATCAATTGAATAAACATGAAGCGACCTGACTAGACCACCAAAGGGTCCTTTTAATTTGACCAATGAACGAGCCTTTTAATTAGATCAACGCATGATCTTCTTAACTAGACCGTCGCACAATCTCGTTAAATAGACCACTTAAGGGATCTTATAAATTATATCATCACATGATATTTCTAATCAGATTTTCAAAATCAATCTGTTTGACCAGACCATGCAAGAGGTCCAATTTATAGAATAGTACTTTAAAATCCAAGGGACTTGACTACAACGTAGAAGTCCATTAAGGATTTAAGAAAGTAACTTTGGATATCCTATTATGAATCTCTCATATGAGATATGAAAGATTTTACGAGGATTTGGATGGATCACATACAACCACAAACATGTAAGAAAACACATAAGCACAAAAATTAGTTAACTTGATTTTTTTTTTTTTTTTTAAATTTGTTGTCTTTGAGCATGGATAATTAAAGCACACTAGAAATCCAATCCATGAATTTCATTCGGTACTTTAATCATTTTCAAGGATCTATCTATAAAGATAGAAAGATTCTCAATAAAAGTTTGGCTTTGTTTCTTAAAAGAAACGAGTGTCTAAGATTTTTTTTTTTTTTTTTTTTTTTTGGGGAGATCACAAGTGATCATAAAATGACAGAACCATACGAGTAGTTTGTCTTTGGGTTGACATCATAAGGTTGTATCCAACGTTCACACAATCGTATCAGTTTTGCAAAAATAAAAACGACGAATTTTTATTTATATAATAACTGACTTGTCTTTAAACATCATAAGATAACAACCAAGGAAATAACAAAACACTAGTTGTTCACTGCCGCATCATTGTTCATGTTTGCCTCATTGATGTTAAACGCTCATCTTCGCGCCGGAGGTGCGTTAACAAGCCTTGGGCAATTGTTCCTGTAGTGGGTAAGGTCACCGCAGTTATAACATGACCCCGGAGGGAACCGTGCTTGAACAGCAGCAGGGTTTGCAGCAGCTTGATTTGCATAGCGACAAACATTGATCAAATGTCCCAACCGTCCACAGTGGGTACATTTGTGACACTGCTCTTGCTCTAGATGATGACGGTTGCACTTGTTGCACAAAGGTGCAGTACCAACATAGTTTTGCCTTTTGCGAGGTTGTGCTGGTTGGTTTCGTGCAACCTGTTTGTCTTGAGCAGTTACAGCGCAGTTCTGAGAGGCTTTGCGCTTCTTCTTCTTGGATACCTCAGCATGTTCTTCCTTTGGTTCCACTTGAGCAGTCTTGTCAGATGGTCTTGGGTCACCCTTCCGAAACAGCTTTTTCTTTCTGATGTGGGATTCAGTCAAAGTGGCAGACAATTCAATGGCTTGTCTGACAGTAGTAGGGTTGCTGCCAGTAACAATATCCTGAACTAGGTCAGGAAGACCATCAGTATATTTCTCGATTGCCTTATCCACAGGAGTAACCATAGCAGGACACAACAGGCTCAATTCTTCAAAACGGTCAGTATAGGCTCGATGCTCGCCACTGTCTTGCTTCAAATCATCAAACTCCCTCTCCAAAGCTCGCAGTTCATGACGAGGGCAAAACTCCTTCATCATAAGAGCCCTAAGCTCAGCCCAAGTCCGCGCTAATGCTACATCAGCACCGCGATCTCTCATCACCCCGTTCCACCACGTGAGAGCCCTCTTCTGAAACACACTCGAAGAAAACTCGACCTTGCGATTTTCAGGACACTGAACGTGACGGAAAGTATTCTCAATGCTTTCGAACCATTGAAGAAGCCCAGTTGCTCCCTCAGAACCACTAAACTTGAGTGGTTTAGCCGAGTTGAAACTCTTGAAGTTGCATGGAGCGTTGTTGTTGTTGATGGCTTGCATCATTTGAGCATAAAGATTTGGGAAGGCAACAGCCATTTGCTGCGCGATGATTTCCGCCAGTTCGGCATTTGCCATCTGATTGTCGCGTCGAGGAGGCATTCTAAAAGAGGAACATGAAAAGAAACGAGTGAGAGATTTAGACGAAATGAATGGGATGAATCAAATCTGATGAAAGCAAGGATAGTGGTCATTTGTTTGTTACTACAAAGTAAACAAACTACACACAGTGACTAATCAAAGTAAATGGATTAAAATAATGTATCGCGAAGACATGCTCGCCTATAAGTGAACACTCATCCCAAGAATTCCCAGGTAAGCACAACTGGTCTCGCGTCTGATGAGATATATACGAAGTGCTTGCCTAGACAGAAAACCCAGAATACAGGCATTCACCCTTCCAGTTTGCACGTGTTCACATTATTTAAAACCCAAAACCTTGACGAGATTTTGAAAACTCAAAGGGGTTCAAAACCATATAACAGAGGGTTCAAAACCTAGTAATCAATCATCCTAGAACAGATGATTAGTTTTCAAAGCGGTTTCGAAATTTATGTTCTTGTTGTGGTCGTCGCCTAAGGATAGGTGACGGTATTGTTTTATGACTAAACGCAAGTAAACTCGCGTTAGGGTCCTAAGAAGGTTATAGACTAGGTCAAAGCATTACTAATAACCTAATTCCCTATAACCATTGGCTCTGATACCATCTTTTCTGTCACACCCCGACCACGTAGAACATACAAAACGTGGCGGAAATGTCGAGGAGTGTTGTAACAGAATTAATGTTTCAAATCCATGGCAATTGAAGTTTCGTTTTATTAATCAAAAGTGTTACAATGTCTTAATAAACAAAGAAGTACAACATAATTAACTAGTCTTGTCTCGTTTTAAGTCACTAAGGCACAGGTCCGCCTAAGTATGTCTTGATAAGTCCTATGCTTCATCTCCTGAAAACACATGTGAAAATAGGTACGTCAGCATAAAAATGCCGGTGAGATACATAGGTTTTGTGAAAATAGAATTCATGACTTATGTTGGAGAAAATGTTTAGTCATGAACCTTGTAATTTGCTTTGTCTTGTAAATCATTTGAAAAACAATAAGTTCAGATGATATGTATAAATAAGTGAAATAATGTATGGTTAAATGAATAACCATTTAAGATGAGTTTGTATAAGATAAGTTGTTTGTAAAACAATGTCTTGTGAAAAGTATGTTATTTGTATGAAATGTTCTATGTATCAAACTGAAATGATTCAAATAACGCTACGACATGTAATACCATACAAACACTTATATATAGGAAGTACCAGCGGCGTATCCACCATGTTTGTATCATATTACACACGTATCGTTACTTAATCAAACCAAACCACCAATATAGAATGTCTATGTTTAACAATTGAAGAAATGTTTATGTATGGTAAGTAATGTAAAGTTAAACGAATAACCTTATAGTAGCATATAAAAAGTATACTTTGGATTTGTAAGTAGCATATTAAACTATGTTTTTGGTTTAGTAAGTAACATATCAAAATATGCTTTGGATGTGATAAATAACATATTAAACTATGTTTTTGGTTTAGTAAGTAACATATCAAAATATGCTTTGGATGTGATAAATAACATATTAAACTATGTTTTTGGTTTAGTAAGTAACATATCAAAATATGCTTTGGATGTGATAAATAACATATTAAACTATGTTTTTGGTTTAGTAAGTAACATATCAAAATATGCTTTGGATGTGATAAATAACATATTAAACTATGTTTTTGGTTTAGTAAGTAACATATCAAAATATGCTTTGGATGTGATAAATAACATATTAAACTATGTTTTAGTTTAGTAAATAACATATCAAAATATGCTTTGGATGATTTATAAAATAAATATGTTGGTTTTGTACAATACCACACATGAGAGTATATCAAACTATACTTTAATAGTGTGATTTGAGAATTCATTCAGACCTGGTGCATCAAAATACACCTTTGAGACTATAAGGATACCACAAAGGCAATCCCTATTTGGATGGAGCAACAAATTGGTTTCAGACATTCCATGCCAACAGGAATGGGGTGTCAAATCCTATAGCGCTATATCATACTAACAATCGGTCTGGTGAACATAAAATAAGTACAATTCAACCATTTATTTTATGTTCTTAGAGAAATCAGTGTTTAAAACCATAGATAGTCATTTAGTTTGTCAAAAGATAAGTAATAACTTGTATGATCAAATGTCAAAATGTAAGCATGTGATGAAATCAGCTGTACTAAGTAATGCACACAATGGGCACACGTAGCATGAAATGTAATGTAAAATGATGTACCAAGTATGCTAAGTTAACATACGAAGCAGAAAAGTCATGTAAATCAATGTACTAATAGTGTACTAATGAACATAACAGTATATGATGTTAAAACAGGAAAGCATGAAAGTAACAAGTAGGCACATGTGTTCCACCCCAAAACAGTTTGGAAAACAGTAAAAGAGGGGTCTATGTACTCACTTGATATTGCTCAGATGTCTAAAGATAACCACCAAGTAATGCTAGAGATCTCGGAATCAAACGGCACCTAATATAGGTAACTATGTTAACAACCGGACCTAAATCGGAAGACTGGGTAGTATTAGGGTTTGTAAACCAAATGAGTGTAGGAACTCATATGATATGGTTTAACAAAGCCTATATACTAAATGAAACTTAACTTAAGTGCTTTCGACCCATTACGACCGGTTTAGGTAGCTTATGCTACTTTAACGCGTCGTTCGCGTGAAACGCGTTCGGACCGCCTAACTAGCCCTATGACAAGTGTTATATGCCTAAACATGTTACATAATCAGTTATGTGGCAAAAGTTTAGGTTACATATGCTAAATTACCAATTATGCATGAAAAGGGTATTCTGGTAATTTACCTAAGGCATATAAACAACCTATCATACAACTACTCAAACGATGTGACCATAGGGTATAACCTCGGAAGGTTATTCCCTACCTACTATGGTCACCTAATGTATTTGGTCGTATCCTAATGATCGACCAAATGGGTCGAGTTCGAAGGTATAGGCGATTTATCAGATCGCCTACCCTACGACTCTAGACAACGTGGTAATCAGTGGGCATAGTCCCAAGGGACTATGACCAACGTGATTACACTCACGTTGCGAAGTTCAAACGAACTTCGCATTGACCATAAGCTGGTCAACGCTGAAAGTCAAACAAAGTTTGACTTTCTGACTCTAAAAGCAATAAAATAAGGAAAAGAACGAAAGAATACTTACCCAGGGTCCCCGAATGCTAATCCCGATCCAAGAACTCAGGTATGAAACAATGGTTTCAACTTAGAGCTCTCAAATCAGAATTCTTGTAAGTTTTAAAGCAATGGGGGTGGGGTATTTATAGTTTTCGGGTAACCGTTAGGATCGTTTCAAGGAAACCGTGCCTTAATCCAACCCGTACAAGTGTCGGGACCTTATGGTAACTAAAATTCCATCCTTATCACATGACTAGACAATTAGGAACATGTGGGTGAGGTTAAAACAGCTGCAGCCTGCTGTTTAGAAACTCTGAATCTGGTCAGCAGACCCCTAGCGCACCGCTACGCTAAAAGTGTAGCGCACCGCTAGACTTAAGTTTGGCAGATTTACACTTTTGGTCCCTGTCATGCATTCAGCCCATTTTCGACACATTTAAGGCCCGTTAACCCCATTTCAAAGCTCAAAAATGAAGTTAAAGTATAGGGAACTTAAAATGTGCTCAAAAATATCTCGGATGTCGGTTCGTTTAACCGTACGGTTGCGATGTTCGGTTAATTACGACGGAATGCGCATAAGCGCGAAAAACGATCCAAATGACGCGACGAATGGATTTTTGGCAAGCCAAACACTAAAGCATAATATAGTCATGCTTACATAAATTTTTGGATGTCCGGATGTATTCAGAACGTAAGTTATGCGTAAAAATGCAAACTTGTGCACTTTTTGACGCTTTTAGTCCCTGAGTGACACAAAAGTTTATTTTAGCATACCGAACACCTCAAAGCCTATTTATAAGCTATGTAAAGGATATTTATGGTATGTTTAACTTATGGTCATGTTCCGGAATGTCTGTTACAGTTCAAATTGGCATACTTTCGTAGTTTGTCAACTTTAGTCCCTGTAAGCGATTTAACTTGATTTTGCCATACCAAAGCCTTCAAAACTTATTTCTAAGTTATGTAAAGGTTATTTAAGGTATGTTAAGTCTATTTCACTATTCCAGAGTGTTTGTTGCATTAAACTGGTTATATTTACGCATCAGTGCGTGTATAACCTTCCAGAAAGTGATTTAGAGCTTGAAATTGAACTAGAGTTGATATGTGCAAATGATACACATATATTTAACAAATCCCAAGTATGAAATACAATATTTCATTGGTTTGGCATTTGTCTGATGGTTGAAGTGACACAGGTGTTACAATGGTAGAGGCTCAAAAACGTGACATTCGAAAGTTGCATAGTGATCTAAGCGAAGCAAAATGTCGATATCTCCACTTCAAGGAGCTATCTGAAAAAATTAACTGTTGAATTAAACGACTTAAAATCGACTTTCGAAAATACAGAATTCAATTTTAAAAACTTTGATGTTTCAAGTGAAAAAGTCGAAAAGATGATTAATCAACAGTTAAAATATAGCAAAAAGGAAGTCAGGAATAAAGGATTGGGATTTGTATGCATACCTCCACCATACAATCACAATTACACCTCAATTCCCATGACTGATGAGGAGATAGCCGATTTGCCTGAAATGGAATATGGGAAGCCTGGGGATAGGAAGGTTGAGCCTGTTAATCAAAAGAAAGTTAAAATCACAAGGCCTGATAAAACCGAAATTATTCTAGAAAAACAGGCGTTTAATAAAAATTTTGTGAAACCTGCTGAAGTTTCAAAGCGAACCGAGACTCTAAATTTTGAGAATAATGTGAACATTGACAAACATTTTCAAGTATTAGATAATACTGTGTCAAGTTTTTCTCAAAATTCATCTGAAGTGCAACCTCAAACAAAAGAGTCTGAATTAACAGAGCCTAGAGTTAATGTAGACAACATCGAGTTTGCCATGTTAAGAGGTTTAACTGAGTTTGTGAAAGAATTTAATAAGAGCAAACAAGCTGAATATGCTTCGTCATTTGACACATCTTGCGATAATTCTGAAACATCCACCTCTGAGAAATCAGAAATGGGCGAATGACCTAGTGTCAACAGTGCATCACCTGAGGAAGCAGAGGCATCTCAAACTGAATCATCAGCTTCATCTGATTCAACCACTGAGGTATGAAAAGACTGACTGTGATAATTCAGAGTCAGTTGCTTCAGTGGAATCAACAAATGAATCATCTAAAACAGTTGATTCAAATTCGATCAAAGAAGAATCAGAATCGACTTCAGGAGCTTCTGTTGAGTCTAATGGTAAAACGACTACAGAAGCCCCTACTGCTCTTTCGAATGATAATGATTCTGAAACTACTGAACAATCGGTGTCACTCGAGAATGAAAATGTTACTATGGCTTCGCCTGACACCGTTTGTGAACAAGTGAACGTTACTGATGCTTCTACTTCATGTGCAGATGAGGTAGTAGTAGAGGATTGGGTTGAGGAGGATAACATCGTTTGTCAAAAGGCTGACGATGTTTGTTCTAAAACATCAAATTTGTCTGCTGATGCTCCTCCATATGTGAGAAAGGCTATTTCTGAGCCAGCTTTGAGAGGCCCTTCAAACAAATATGTGCCTCCAAAGCCAACAGTTAGGAATGAAAATGCTAAATCCACTAACTGTTCTAACTGTTGTAAACATAAACATAAGAAGCAGGGGAGAAAGGTTAAAAAATCTGCAAACAAATCATCCAACAAGCTTTATAACTCATACTCAGCATCAGTTGGATCTAATGGATCGGGATATGCTCCTTATGTAAAGAAGCAAACCTGCTACAACTGCGGCATACCCGGTCACATTGCAAGGAACTGCACACATCGTCCCTATGTGCCATACTATACACAACATCAGAGGGTTACACCAAGGGACAGATCTTATTCTAAGCCAATGAAGGTTGAAAAACCTAAGGCAATGATGAATAAGCATCCCTAAGTTAAACCATCTGATGGGGACTGGAATGCTGCCAAAGCTAAAAGAAAACAAGCTTTGAAACCTAAACAAGTTCTAAAAAATAAAAAGGTTGAAAAGCAGACTGTTTTTCCCAAGGCACCTAAGAAATTAGAGAAGCCTAAACAAGTTTGGAAGGCAAAACATAAAGTAGCAACATCACCAGTCCTTGAATCAAAGGGGGGGCATGTGTTTTCGAGAAGTGTTGTACATTGATGCTTCAGGAATACCCAGGACCACGATGGCCTGGGTACCAATGACTTACTAATCTCCTTACTTTTCAGGGATAACCAAGGAGGAGCTGTTGACAATCCTTGGTTGTTGATAACGGTTGTTCCAGAGACATAACGGGTAACATTTCAATGTTGCAAAAAGTTTTAATTCTTTACAGTTGATATGTTTCGTTTGAAGGAGATAAGAGAGGTAAGTCAGGATCAGCGAAAAGGTACAAATTTGAATTTCTTATTCTAATTTCAATATTGATTAGTCATAAATCTGATGATGGAACGGTTAAACAAAAACAACAAAAATATTTTCATTTTCTTTTATGTCTCGCTTTGTACATACGTTTTCGTTGTTAGGTACATTTGTGCGTAAGATTTACGCACAAATTTAGGGGGATATCCAGAGATATCTATAAATAGAGAAAACGAGAAAATACAAAAACATTCGAAAAATCACAAAAATCAAATATTTTGTTGCATATATGGGAAATGAAATAATTTCATTATGTGGATTAAGGCTGACTCATGTAAGACCAATATTGAAATGGTCTGACTCCAGAGTGATGTGCTGGTAGGCTTTATCCTGATGGCTGGACTCTTTGACTGGTACTGCTTAAAACACTAAATTTATTCTATGACCTCAGGAAAGATCGGTCACTTGGAATTAGGACATGTCTATTTGAATGCGTGTGTGACCTCCCGATACACACAATTTCGTTCTAGTTCTGAAATCTTTTCTGTCCAATTTGTGTATCTCCTCTGTTTTGCGTGAGCAAAGACCTGGAGGTGCTAGGCAACGTCAGCTTCTGCTGCATCCAAATACATGCTGACCTAGCTGTACGTTGTCGCGCTATAGATCAAATACACCCGAAAGAGGCCCTCTAGTGCCCAAAAGAAACCCAAAAATAAAAACCTATATCAAACTGAGAAAATCTCATTTGATCTGTATATTATATCCATCTCTGCTGCTGATCTATTCTTTTCTCTCCTCAATCCAGTCCCAGTCAAGATTTCAGAATCCTAGAACGGACTTGTGAAATATGTGGTAGGGAAACTACACGTATGATAGCGTGTTCGAATTAAAATTCCGGGAATTGATTGTGATTAAATTGAGTGTTCATATTAATTTAAATTGGAAAACATGATAAATCAATTGCAGACCGTTACATGAAAAAGGCCTAAGGAGATAAGTTTAAGTGGACAAACATACTGGCAATCGCTCGGATCACCCAAAGTAAATTAGTGTTGATAAGTGCAGTATAGCCTGAAACACTGTGATTTGATCCCATTGCAATTGTATATTAGTTTCATATATTTATTTGTGTTTTAGTTTATAATGTTAGTTTCTATAAAAAAAAGTGTTTATTTGTATTATTAAAAATTTAACCATTCTTGAAGATTTGACTGATCATCATAAATTGAATGAAATTTGAATTGTGAAATCCGGGTACAAATACTTGGATGTACCGAGTGTTCATGTGGTATTTCCCTCTGTTGCACAGAAATGTTTGCTTATGAATTTCTGAGTATGTGCAGAATTTAAAATTCACATCAAGAAACAGGGGTTGTTGAAGGTTGAGATGCTGCTGGTTGCTGACAAAGTTTGAAGCATCAAAATTGAAAGATGTACCTGAGTCAGAAGAACCAGATATGTGTCATCATCTGACAGTGATAGTACATTTGAAGAAATACCGGTGAACCTGCTTGAAAGAGAAGTCAATTGACAAAGAAAAGAGTTGATGAGAATCCTCCACTTGCATTCTTTTCAACAAGTTTTTCAAGCAAAGCTGATCATGACTAAGAAGAAAAACGAGCCCAAGTTTGAAGATTAAGAGATAAACATCTTCCCACAGATTCATGATGAAGACAACAGTTTGATAAAGACAGCATAAACCTAGGGGGATATTGTAAGGCCATATAATGGTGTAGGTTTACGCCTATCTTTATCTAACATAATTATAGGCTATTGGGCTTAGCCTTGTAGTGGGTTAGAAAGTAATGGAATAAGCCATGTGGGCTAATTAAGGGATTTGGGCTTGTTTGGTTAGTATTGTGCATGCGGGCCTGGCCCAGTCTGTAACTAGGTCGCCCTATGTAACTATAAATAGGGTGAACCTAGTTCATTATTAGGTTAGATATTTTTGAGAGCTTCTTTAGTATTTTTCGATTTCTGTGTTGGTGTACCAGACGGTTCTCTAGAAACCGTGTGCACCTTGTTCTTAATACAATCGATTCCATTCTTGTTCTTCTACACTTTTCTCAGTATTCCCTGCTTTGATTAGTGTTTGATATCCGATTGTGACAGTTTTTGGGACTTACACATAGCATCTCTAATTCCTTGGGTTACAATGTGTCGAATTTCACTGTTATTTATTTGGTTAGCATTATTTTGGTTTTCCTGAGTTGCGGCGTCGGCCATCTGGATTATAAACATTTACCAAGTATTAATATCACAAAACAATATCCAATGCAAACAATCACACAGCAAACATATTCATCCAAAATCGTCAGACATTGCGACCTTTACTCTATTTTATATATATATATATATATATAATATATTTGTATGATGAAAAAAATAGATAATCATATAGCTACTGATGCCTACTAGTATTGTATTAGATGCATCTATTTTTGTACTAGTAGGCATCAGTAGCTATATGATTATCTATTTTTTTCATCATACAAATATATTATATATATATATATATTGTTACTACTTAATGGGGGTCCATCCAAAACTGCATGTTATGCTCGTCATACTTCTAAACGAGCCTCTCAACTATCTGTCTCATTCTCTCACTTACTTCTAATATCTCCTCACCAAAGGTTCGGAGTTCTTGCACATTCTCAGTACTCATGAGTGGTGCGGGTGCTGGTATTGGTTCAGGGTATTGGGGCATAGGTTCCTCTCGTGGGTATGGGTTCTCTAGGATCTCCCTGATATATTGGTCATTATCAAAATATGGGTCTAGAGGATCCAAGTTGGGATAGGGTTCTACTGGGTTTTGCATGGGTTCCTCTATTGGGTAAAGTTGTTGGTATTCCCTATGGTCGTCAAACCATGGGTCATAGTCTGGGGGATGGGGTGCTGGTACTCTAGGAATCTCACCTGGGTCAAAAGCAGGTGCTGGAATTTGGTCTACTGGGTTTGGCTCAATTTCCATAGGTTGTGTGGGAAATAGTGGTACCGGCTAGGGTGCTATGAGTTGTTCCAAATTCGGGTCTGCAGCTGTAGTTGCTAATATATGAAAATTTGTTAATCTCCTATTGAGTATATCCTGGGTTTGAACATTCATTTCTCTAGTGGCCGCTACTAAGGCCCGCTGATGTTGTAAGTTTCTCATCCTTTTTCTACGTTCATGAGCTCCTTTGCTGAACCATCCTCTCTTCTTAGGAGGGAATGGCTCCTCAGATTGTGCATTGAACACGAAAATCCATTCTTCGGTATCAGCCGAATACCCCGAGGGGGTAGGTTGTGAAGAGGTTCCTTCGTCCCTAGGTGAACTGGATAGTTGACGGTAAGCGTCCGAAGGTCCTTGGTCACTCATACTGTAAACTAACAAATTGTCAAATAACACAAAATAATAATTTACACGTATGCACATAGTCTCATTGATTATTTCCTTACAAAATTAACAATTTCAATGTCAGCAGAACACTTCTTTGGCTGAGATTAGTGGATGTAGCTCTGATACCACCTTCTGTTGCAACCCCCGACCCCTGCCTCTGGAGGCGGGTGGCCGCGGCCTACTCAGAGATGGTGGTATCGGTGTTTATCATTATTTGGCAGCGGAATTTACATCAGGACCGTAGTTAGGAAATATTTTATCAGAGTAAAACACCATATTTTTATAATAAACATATTGGGATAAACCCAAGTTTTTATTACAAACATGTTTATAGGGATAAACCCTTTTGTATTGAATAAAACATCTTTCTTTATTTAGGTAACTTTTATAGCCATATTTTCCAAGCCTTTAGTGCTCTCCACCTGGCTTCTGTTTTGGTTTTCACATTTTGTTACCTGAAACGCGTTTTAAAAACATTTGTTAGTGGGAAATACTGGTGAGTGAATCCCAATTTAATCAAGAAGTATTTTATCCTTTAACAGTATTGAGAGCGATTACAATGTTTATATCTACACAATTACTCATTCAGTATTGTCAATCCTGACTGGTGGGTCATATTACACATTGGCTATCTCGTTGTCCAATGGTAACGTGTTCCACATTTTGTATACAAAACCCCAACATACCGGCAGTAATTGAAGAATTGCAAAGACTCAATCACTGCAATTTATAATTTTAAATAAATAAGGTTTTGTAAAAATAGTTTACAAAAAGGAGATTACTCACATTGCTAGTTTAGACTTTTTCCTATGGTTTCCTGGTTATAATCTAATAAATTAAACAATGCACACGCGTTAGTATAATAACTCAATATTTACATTAGTTGTACCCTCCCTGAGACAGAACTCCAGCGACTACGTCGGGCAGAGCCTCAACAGCCGTTACGGAGCGCTAGATCGATCGGGCAGCGTATCTAACACGTAACCGAGGGTTAAAATACTTACAACGAGGCAAAACTTTGCTATTTTAGTGGGTATAATGCCCGGGTATAGTGCCTACACTATAGAATTTTGAGAGAGAATTGTGTGAATGAGTGACGGAAAATGAAATCCGATCGATCCTATTTATAGGATCTAATCTTGACTTCCTCGCGCCCCGCGAAGGAGTCAGTTAAGGGCTTCCTGGCCTAGGACGTAGGGGTATAGGGCATAACTTTGATTCGTCACACGTGTAGCCTTTCCGGGTGTCGTGCCAGGTGGCACACCAGGGTTTTGATCTGTCGCACCCCGCGTAAGCCGAAGGCAAAGCCTTCGCGGCCCTCGAGCGCCACATGAATTTCGTTTTTATTTAATTTTTATGAAATTAAAGGTATTTAGGGTCATTATACGTATACGGGGTGTATTTTAAGACATATAGGGATGTTATAAATATTTTAGGGGTGTCGGAAATATTTTTAGAGGGTTATTATATTACAAATGAAAGACGTACGCGTCAATATAAATGAAAACGTTAGATCGAAAAGAATGAATGAATGCCTTGAAAATGAAACTAAGTTCGTTTGGTCTAAACCAATTAACTACGTAAAGAAGGTTTCGGGGACGAAATCTCTTCAGGAGGGTAGACTTGTAACACCCAAAAAACGGGTTTGGTAATCAATCCACGTTAATAGTAATGACAGGTAAAGTACCTTTAGTGGTAAAAATTAACCCGGTAAATATTAGGAATTTAAATGAATGAATTAGATATTAATTAAAAGAAGGATAAAAACCTCGAGGAAAAACAAAGTATATAAAACGCCCGAGTTAGCGGGATTTAAAATAGAATGGGTTATGACTATCCGAACCCATTAAATTAACTAGGAATAATTAACCTAGTTAGTAATATGTGATTAAGTGATAAATAATGAATTACAGCTTCTTTTGAATGAAATAAAACACGAGGGACTAATGTTGCTAAGTGGGCAAACTAGTTTTATTAAAAATAAGAAAATAAAACACAACACACACACACTAAGTGTGTGTGTGTGTGTGCGTGGGTCGACCAGAGGAAAGGAAAAAGGGAGCAAAACCCTAAATTGCCAAGAATCATAAAATTGAAGATCGATTCGAACCCGAAATCAATGAATAAACACATATTAGTGATCACCTAAGCTAGGGGATCGTAAGGTATGTCGAATTTTTGACATTTATGAAGTTGTGAAAATTTATTTAACTTTGCATGATGCGATTTTAGTATGAATCGTTGAAGCTAGGGCCGAATTAGTGATGTATACTTGCTTAGGAATGAAACCCTAAGTGAAGAGTCTACATAGGTTGCTATGATTTGAATAATTTGATAATTTGCCACCCTTAGACAAGTGGGTTTTGATTATGTATTGAAGATGATGATATACACATGTTTAAAATCATCATATTGGATAGTAGAAACAAAGTACTTGAACAAATTATAAGTTGAGTGTATGCTTATACAAGAATTGAAATGGGTTTTTAAATGTTATGATGAAATCGGTAATTTCATCCATGTAAATAGATGTATGTAATTGTGTTATACACTAGTTCATAAGAAGAACTTGATTAGATAAAGTGTTCGAATGAATGCTATGGTATAATGAAACGGGTCTCACTTTTAGAAGAGAACCCTTAGTTCTTGCAAAAATAAATAAATAAGTTAGATTTAATAATCGCTTGAACTAGTTGAGATATTGGAAATATAATGAACCGGGTAAAAGATTTGTTAGACGGTGGCTTAAAAGAACGCCTACCGGGTGATTAGAGAAAATGCTTAAACTAGTTGATAAACTTGAATGTGCATTTTATATACTAATGGGCATTTGACTTTTTAAAAAGTCAAACTGACCTACAATACGATGAATGATAATTTTTATATGAAATACGTAAGGTGGAATAGTCATAATTGATGATGACTAATCTAACAGTCTTACGAATCATGATGATAGTTTGACGCTTGACAAGCTAGGTGGAGGCTTGGAAAGGAAGCAGGTCAAACGAATCAAGTGTAAAAGAAAAGCGTGCTTCGGATGCCAGGTAAGTAAGAGCTTACACCCTTTTTATAGTATACATCAGTTGTGTGTGTTGAAAATGAATAAAGAAAAATTAACGATAGAATTATAATGTTCCGACGTAAACTATATGAGTCGGAACAAGTGAAAATGGTGAGAAACCATAAACAATGGCAAAAAGGGTGAATTGGTAAATTAGTCATGTAACGATGAACTAATAAGAAATTTTGAAACATTACGCCATGGTAAATCGGAATGGGTAAAAAGGGCAAGATGGTTATTGGATATCATCTCATAAAGGAAAATGGTCATTCAAACTAAACGGGTCAAATGACATTGGTAAAATCATTTGACAATATTAATTGATGTTTGCTTGTTGAGTTTTGTGATCACAGGAAATAACACATGTTTGCGTTACTTTAACTAGAAAGATTTAAAGCAAAAGTTATGTAAACGGGCCAATGCTATGACCCGAGCCAGGTATGCGTAATTAGATTTGTGGTTAAAGAAAAATGGTATTTTGGTCAAACAATTGGTAGAAGTTCTTCGTCATAAAACGAGGAACTAAAAATTGACCAAAACGCCCTTGATGGGTAAATCGGGCAAACGGCCTTTAAAAGTTGTTTAGAAATAAGCATTATGATCATTTGATTCCTTAGGATAAGTATAAAATGAATGATACGGAACGTTGGTGTCCAATGAATTTAAATGGGTATTTTCCCACAAAAATGACAACCAAGTGGTAAAAACTCGAAATAAACGGTTTGCCACGCTAATCCACCACAATTATAATGTGGTGGAAGGCAAGTTGATAACTAAAGGTGGTGTTAGGATATAGGCTAAGAAAAAGTGTGATTTAATCTTAAAACTGTTAAATACCCTTGACGGGTCAAAACGAGTATATATGCAAAACGGGTTAAGATTTCATAAGAAACCCGTAATTTGAACCTTAAAAATTAGTAAACTGATATAACATGATGTCCATGGTATTTTAAAGGTAATAAACAAGTTTGTTTGATTAAATCACGAACGGGTCAAAAGGTGTCGTAATTGAACTTCAAGCCGAGAGCTTGAAATCTCTAATTTTGTGAATTTAGATGTCGGGTTTTTACTCCATGAGATGGAGAATTAAATTACAAACGCGTAGGAAAAAGAATCACGCGAATTGGATTAGTAGATCAAAAGTTATGACACTTTAAAGTTTGGTTTTCGACTAAAAACATAGCTGGGTAGATATGCAGGTCCCAGATACGGACCTGCTGGAAAGTGGACTCCCCCGCAGCACGCGAGGGAACAAATAGAAGCTGGCGCGCCACACGACAAGGCGTTGCGGCCAGCGACCGAGAGCGAGTAAGCTCTCGCGGCCCGCGAGAGCTGTAAAACCTGGAAAATTTGTTTTAATATGTTGTTTGATGCTATGACCTCGTTTAATCCTATATTTAAGTTATCAAAACTAACTTCTAAGTTGGTTTTGATCGTAGGTGCATTTTAAGAGTTCCTGGATGAAGATCAAGCTAGGAAAATGAACCGAACACACCTCTCAATGAAGCTTCCATAGTTGTTTTTGTTTTGTTTTATAAAAAATGGATTATGTAAACACATTCAACTATGTTTTGGGATGTTGTAAACATGTTTAAATACTTATAATGTAAAAGTTTTGTTAAGTGGAATTTTCATATAAAATGCTTACTTTAATGTTATAGTAATGTTAAAAAATTACTATGGGTGTTACAAGTAGGTATCAGAGCTCATGGTTAAAGTGTAAAGCGTGTTTGGTTCGAGGCTTGATCGCAAAATCCGGTAAGTATATTTTATTAATGGTTTATCATGTTGAAGTGTTGTAAACAACACATGGGGTTATCATATAATATACATTACCCCAATCAAATCGATAAAGGAATCGGTATAGTCAACGAAATTACGTGCGTTGACACGTATAGTAGAAAAGCCTTGTATTATAATACGGGCGTTTATTAACGGTGAAATTACTAACTTTTGTAAATGTTTAGTTGAAGGATACTCGCATCTGAAGATGGCGAGAGTGTAACAAGTGACGGATATGACAGAGGAACGGTCCGTAGTATGACAAGTAGAGTATGCTCATCAAGGACCGAAATCGAGAAACGATCGTGAACAAGGTTAATGGCAAGGAAAGGCCGTTAGGGCAAGGATTACCAGGTGCACGCTTTTAAATTTAATCGCACAAGTAGTAATATGAAACAAACATGTAGGGAATGACGGTTGCATATATCTGATAAAACCTGAAAAACCTGAATAGGATATCTATTCAGGATGATGTTTCCAAGAGAAGTTTAATAGAAACATGTGTTATTCACAATGATGAATAACAAAGAAATAATAGGATTAGTTCACATGGAAACTTGGACGGGGGATAATTATCCAAGTGGAAAACTCTCGATATAATGCTATAGAGAAAAGTAGCGATCACATTAACGAATGTGATTATATAATAGTTCGATAGAAGGGAAAAACATTTTATATGTTCGATTGTAAAACTAGTAAAACTAATGATTGTTGCTTAGCAATTAAATAAAGTTTTACTAAATGAAATCAGGGATATGAAATAAATAGAGGCGTTACTTACATAGGGCGTGATTTTAAAACTATAAAAAGGTCATGTGTGTCATGTGTTAATCGCTTACTCTGGCCAAGTAAGTAGTGGCATATAATACCATGAACTTCTTGCAGTGGACGCATTTACGCCCCATGTAGTAAGGACGGGGTAAATAGGACGAACTAAAAAGGTACCCAAATGAATCAAATAGGCAAGATGTTTGATAATAAATGTAAACGCAAGTCGGATGACGGAAGCGTATTACGTTAGAGTAACGAGCCCGAGAGAAGGAACAAGAATCAAAGTAAATGAAAATACAGACCGACTAATAGAAATGCTAAGGCATAGAGATAAAAGTTTGACTGTCACAAGTGATGAAATTCACACGGACAAGTCAAATGAATTAAATAAAGAATAAAGGACTTGACTGAATAAAAGTGATGTATTTCGCTAAGACGACCAAATAAATTAAAATGACGTCTAAAAACCATATAAGAATGGTTACTTGATGATGACTTCGGTAAAGATACCCGATGGATGGGTAGGATTTTGAGTGAACGCGTAAACCAAGAAACGGGAACGCGGATTGAAAGTCAAAAGACTCGGAATGAGAGTTATGACTAAAGGATGACAAGATTTTTGCAAACATAAATTTTGATAATTACATTCAACTATTTCAAAGTTGGACGGGTCGAATAAAGAACGAAGTTTGACACTCATAAGTGATTAAATTTCACCCAAAATGAGTCAAACGAGTTAATTAAGGAATAACGCTTGATATAGTAAGGAAAACGCAAACCGGTGAAACCAGAAAGCTAAAACATTAAGATAAAAGAACCCGGGCAATGGGTTGTAAGGAAACATAGGTATGAACCGGGTGGCGGTAAGCGTAGAACGAACCGACCTGTAAATGACGTAAAAGGTCATAAAGTCGGAAGAATAGTCTAGAATGAAAACAAATGTAGCCTTAGACTACGGTCAAGATCTATAGAACTCAAGGAATTATAATGAATGATTTCTAAACTAAAAAGGGGTGCGTTGACACCGAAAGTATATTTTAGGATGACACAAGTAAAAGATAATCTACGAGAGCATCATAACCTTCGAGATAATAAGTAGTGTTAAGGTCTATGGGACCAAAAAGACCCTTGGGTCACAGATAAAATGAAACAAACCGTTGGGGGTCTCACCTTAAAAAGGTGAAAATCTAAAGAAAAAAAGCCTACGAGGCTATGTAAAAGAACCTACGGGTCACTTGGGTAAAGCGTGGAAAACTGGTTACAATTCTCCATGTAAAATAATAACAGTTAGGAATAAAACCTAGACGGAAATTCCTAGACATGAGAAAAAGACGTAAGACAGAGAATACGTAAACTAAAAATTTAGTTTTTAGTCAAAAGCAACATTTTAACAAACATAAGTAGTATGAGGGGATTTACAAAATCTTAAACACACTTAAGGCCGGAGATGGCAAAATAGTATACCCAGATGACGTGGTATGAAGTGACGACGACTAATTAGTCTAGCCGGCAAAAGTATTCAAAGTTAAGAAAATGTTATGACAAATACAAAGCGCTTGTTAATATAAGACAAGCGCGGGATAAACCTGTTAACAGGCTGATGAGACTAAGTGGTCAAGTGACAACTCGGTCAATGAAGATAAATGATATAAGCTGAAAGTAACGGCCCGCGAGGCCTTACATGTCGCAACCTCCGACCCCTGCCTCGGGAGGCGTATGGCCGCGGCCAACTCAGAGATGGTGGAATCAGTGTTTATCATTATTTGGCAGCGGAATTTACATCAGGACCGTAGTTAGGAAATATTTTATCAGAGTAAAACACCACATTTTTATAATAAACATATTGGGATAAACCCATGTTTTTATTACAAACATGTTTATAGGGATAAACCCTATTTTATTGAATAAAATGTCACACCCTGACTTTTGCGGAAACATATGATGTGTGACTTGCTCAATATCATTGCATTCAATTATAATAAACAACTATATGATTTAAAAAAGATGTTCATCCATTCATAAGATTGAAATATTACTAACACAAGTCATTTAAGTTTCAACCAAAACCCTCAAGTTATGATACAAAACAAAAATGGATGACATCTAAACTTGAAATTTACGTCTTGAAAACAACATCAGCGCCCAAGATCCAACCTGTTTCCTGAAATACATGCGAGTTTTGGAAAATCGTTACCATAATGTTGGTGTGAATTCATGCAGTTTTGTATAAACATTTAAGCATTCGTTGTAGAAAACATGGTATGTAATTGTATTGAAATAAGTACTTCTGAAAATGTAAGGAAATCGAGATCGCTAATGGTTTGCAAGGCCATTAACATGTGTCACGACATAGGAAGCATCCAAACCATAGGCATTTTTACTTGTCGATTCACGACTAGAGACACAAAAGCACTTTTTGGTAAAAGCGTGGCCAAGAGTGTGGTTGCCTGAAACCCATTAGATCTAACCTTTTGTTCCGCGGTCTTGGTATGTAACTGATTAATGGTGCTTATGGCTCCCTATTCGTGACGTGATCTAAAGTATCATTCCTTAGTTTTTGTATTCAACATACCATAACACATGTATTTTCCCCAAGTTTAGAAAACAAGTAAAAGTTTAAAAGTGGGGACATGAACTCACAACTTTGCGTATCCTGCACCGTAAACTTCACCGGTTGGTTTCCTAGCGTCGTGATCTATACGTGTTCTATTATGTTAGTCACTAGATTTGTATCACACAAGTACAAGTCACCATCTTTTGTTTATGTATATGTTCTTTGTATGTTCAATCTTTGTGAGGGTCGTGCCCTTGCTTGTCGAGTCTTGTCCGTTGATTATATATTGTTTATTTGTAAATATATATTTTCCTCTTAAAATATATATTTGTTTATAAGTCTTTTTGCCAAGGTAATAAGTTGTTAAAAATGATTTATATTTTTAACTTTTCAAGTATGTTACTTATATTATTTTCCCAAAAATAAATATAAGTATTTTGTGAAATAATATTCTCAATATTATTTTTGTACAAGTATACTTAGGAAAGTATAATTGTATTTTATGTAAATACTTGTGTATTTTGTATTTTTCACCAAAAATCAATACCTTGATTTTTATTACTCTCCGGAATTAAATTTCTTAAAAATAATATATTTTAAGACTTGTATGAAATATATATATATTTTTTTTCATGTTATTATATATATATATATATATATATATATATATATGGTTAGTCTTGTTATCCACCTGATTTTGTATAAATTTCAATACTTGGTATAGGTTATATATTTGTCCAAAAATATATATTTAAGTTCATAGTGTCCAAATTAAATAATATGTTAAGAACTATATTTTCGCAAATATATTTTCTTGTATTTGTCCATGTATTTCCTTGTGAGGAATTTTTGTATATGTGTATAATTATGTATTCTCATGTATTTGTATGTGTATTTTTGTATTCATACTCCATGGGAGTATTTAGTATATTTTCAAGTCCCTAATACACTGCTACATATAATACACATAATATACACTTAGCACAAAATTTGGTGATCACTAAATATATATATATATTTTTCCCTAAAAATATACATACTTAATATTACTTTTAACTTGAAGAAATCATCATTTCTTGATTTGTAACTTCTTACAAAAATTAGGGAAACCTTGGTAAATACTTTTAGGAGAATTTTTAGGGGATAAGTTTCACCAAAACTTATATTTTCTAAGTGTCAAAATTTTATAAAAATTTGGACATAGTTTCCCCTAAAACTACTTTTATGTCTATTAGAAATATCATCATTTTTAACATCACGATTAACCATGGATCTTTCAAGATCCATGCTTAATAGCTTTAGATCTTTTATAAACAAGCTTAATGTTAAATGTTTAACAAACTTTCCATGAGTTTTAGTTTCAAAAATTAGTTCTACACACACTTTATTACTTCAAGATTACAAGATTATGCATAAAAATTCATTTTTCATGTTCACATAATGCTTCATATGTTCATCTTAAAGTTTAACCATGGATCCTTCAAGATCCATGCTTAAACTTGTTAGATCTAAGCTTTAACATACTTGATCTAAACATAAGCACAAAATATATCATCAACAACTTCATTACATACACTAAAAATTCATGTAATCACTTGTTTTCTTCATAAATATGTTAGATCTTCTCATTTTCTTCTTAAAAAGTTAAGTTGTTTAGATGGGGAAACTTGTACATAACATACACATGACTTATTTTAGTGATCAAGAAGCTTACTACTAGCTCTAATGACTAGGGAAGTTGCACAAGAATGAAGATGATGATCAAGGAAGAAAATGAGAGGTTAAAAGCTCCAAAGTGAGGTCCTTCCACTTCTAGCACCTTACACCTTCTTAGATAAGCTTCTTACACCTCCTAGTGACCTTGGATCATGAGATTGGAGCTTGAAAATGGTGGTGAGTTTGAGCCGAGACCAATAAGGAATGGGAGGAAGAAGATGAAGTGAATAAGGGTTAGTGGACAAAGTGTAGTCACTTATGGTCTTTTATAAAAGGTTTCCAACATAACAATCTTCTTTAGAGATTCTATGCACACAATTTAGGGGACCAAGTTAATTAAAATAATAAAAGTCATGTGGGACCCTTTGGGGCTGTTTGCAACATGAGCGGGGGGGGGGGGGGGGGGGGGGTAAAATGAAATATTTTGGAAGTTAAGGGTTTAAAGTGCAAACAGGGGGGGGGGGGTTAAGTGAGTTTAAGTGTGTTTAGGTGTTTTTATGATTTTAAGGTGTTTTAACACTGATACTTGTTTAATATCATAAAAACATTACTTCTAGTCAAATTTTGATGTCCCGGTTATTGTTCGGTTATTCGGTTCGTTACGGTTCGTTAAAGTGCTGAATTGCGCAGTTTCACTAAGTATGAAGCACCTTTTGTGGCAGTTTCAACTCCCGACACTTTGTAAGTTATACTAGACAATAAAACATAAATTATACATGATATTAATGTGTTAAAAAGATGACTATAGCTGAATTGGTGCTGATTTATGCAAAATTTCGCATTTAAAGTGCGTTTCGGGTGCTTTTTAGTGCATAGTTTAGCTTCCGGAAAGTTTATATGTTAACCCTTGTATCCACACTTGGGTTTTAATGTATTTTAGATGTTGGACCTATTCCTAGGCCCTTATTCTAATATTTGACTGCTTTCTGCAGAATTGCTGACACAGCGTGTCTTACCGGTGAGTTTACTAGTCTTTCTGACGCAACGCTAAAAGTGATGCATAAAGCAATATTTGAAGTATAAAACGTGCATGAATTCACATGTATAGCATGTAATCAGACAATGTTGACATTTAAGCACATAATTGGAGATATTAAATAATAATTAGACTGTACGGAAATTACCGGTTTTGTGCCAGTTGTCACATAAAACATCTTTCTTTATTTAGGTAACTTTTATAGCCGCATTTCCAAGCCTTCAGTGCTCTCCAGCTGGCTTCTGTTTTGGCTTTCACATTTTGTTACCTGAAACGCGTTTTAAAAACATTTGTCGGTGGGAAATACTGGTGAGTGAATCCCAATTTAATCAAGAAGTATTTTATCCTTTAACATTGGCTATCTCGTTGTCCAATGGTAACGTGTTCCACATTTTGTATACAAAACCCCAACATACCGGTAGTAATTGAAGAATTACTAAGACTCAATCACTGCTATTTATAATTTAAAATAAATAAGGCTTTGTAAAAAAAAAGTATACAAAAAGAAGATTACTTACATTGCTAGTTTAGACTTTTTCCTGTGGTTTCCGGGTTATAATCTAATAAATTAAACAATGCACACATGTTAGTATAATAACCCAATATTTACATTAGTTATACCCTCCCCGAGACAGAACTTCAATGACTACATCAGGCAGAGCCTCGACAGCCTTTACCGAGCGCTAGATCAATTGCGTAGCGTATCTAATACGTAATCAGGGGTTAAAATACTTACAACGACGCAGAACTTTGCTATTTTAGTGGGTATAATGCCCGGGTATAGTGCCTACACTACAGAATTTTGAGAGAGAATTGTGTGAATGAGCGACGGAAAATGAAATCCGATCGATCCTATTTATAGGATCTGATCTTTACTTCCTCGCGCCCTGCGAATGAGTCAGTTAAGGGCTTCACGGCCCGCGACGTAGGGGTATAGGGCCTAGCTTTGATTCGTCACACGTGTAGCCTTTCCGGGTGTTGTGCCACGTGGCACAACAGGGTTTCGTCTGAGGGTTGATCAGTCACGCCCCGCGTAAGCCGAAGGTAAAGCCTTCGCGGCCCGCGAGCGCCACAGAAATTTCGTTTTTATTTATTTTTTATGAAATTAAAGGTATTTAGGGTCATTATACGCATACGGGGTGTATTTTAAGACGTATAGGGATGTTATAAATATTTTAGGGGTGTCGGAAATATTTTAGGAGGGTTGTTAAATTCTCCCCACCTTGTTTTAGAACTTGTCCTCGAGCTCTACTGGAACAGGTGTGGATATTTCCTTTGCATCTTTGATTCAAGCTCCCACGTGTACTCTGGTCCTCTCTTGTAATCCCATTTCACTTTGACTATAACTAATCTCTTGTGTATAAGATTCTTGCCTATCCTGTCTTCAATTTGTAGAGGCTTTTATACAAACTTGAGCTTTTCATTTGCCTCTATGTCCTTAAGAGGTACCACCAATGATTCATCAGCTAAACACTTTTTGAGATTACATACATGAAATACATCATGTATTCCTACCATTTCCTCTGGCAGTTGTAGCTGATAAGGTACTGGTCCTATCCTTTTGATAATCTCAAAGGGTCCAACATACATGGGGCTTAACTTTCCTCTTTTGATGAATATCACCACTCCTTTCCAAGGAGAAACTTTTAATAAGACTTTGTCTCCTACCTGAAATTCCAACGGCTTTCGCCTGGTATCAGCATAACTTTTTTGTCGATCGCGTGCTGTTTTTAATCGTTCCTTGACTTGAATAATCTTGTCTGTTGTTTCTTGTACTATCTTTGGTCTAGATAGTTGCTTTTCTCAAATTTCTGCCCAACAGACTGGGGTTCGACACTTTCGTCCATAAAGTGCTTCGAATGGTGCAGTATTGATATTGGTATGATAGCTGTTGTTATAAGAAAATTCTATTAATGGTAAATGATCGTCCCAGTTTCGTCCAAAATCAATTACACAAGCTCTAAGCATATCTTCCATTTTCTATATCGTCCTTTCGCTTTGTCCATCCGTTTGAGGATGATATGCGGTGCTTAGATTTAGCTTGGTTCCCATTGCTTTTTGGAAACTTGTCCAAAAATGAGAAGTAAAACGGCTATCTCTATCAGAAACAATAGATAAATGAATTCCATGTAATGAAACTATTTCATTTACATATAACTTGGCTAGTTCTTCCATACTGAAAGTTTCCTTCATTGGTAAGAAATGAGTAGATTTAGTTAATCTATCTACAATCACCCAGATTGTATCATTATATTTTCGTGTCTTGGGTAATTTGGTAACAAAGTCCATTGTTATCAATTCCCATTTCCATACAGGCATTTCCAATTGTTGTAACAAACCTGAGGGTTTCTGGTGTTCAGCTTTGACTTGTGAACAAGTTTGACACTTGGCAACATAAGCTGCTATATCCTTTTTTATTCCTATTCACCAGAAATTCTTTCTTAAGTCTTGATACATTTTATCACTTCCAGGATGTATCGTATATTTAGACTTATGGACTTCTTCTAATATTCGGTGACGTAGGTTTCCTAATTTAGGTATCCAAATCCTTTTATGATGGAATCTCTAAATTCCATCTGTTCCTTGTTCTAATTCCTTGATCATTCCTTTCAATTTTTCAGTATCATCCTTGATAATTGATTCCTGTGCTTTTCTAATATGTTCGTTTAAATCTATCTGCAGATTTAATTTAAGAGAACGTACTATGTTTGGCTTTTCATGGTATTTTCGACTTAAAGCATCGGCCACTACATTAGCTTTTCCTGCATGATACTGGATATTACAATCGTAATCACTAAGAATTTCCATCCAGCGTCTTTGTCTCATATTTAACTCTTTTTGCCCAAAGACATATCTTAAACTCTTATGATCGGTGAAAATAGTAAACTTACTACCGTAAAGATAATGTCTCCAAATTTTCAGGGCAAAAATTATGGCTCCTAATTCTAAATCATGGGTGTGACAATTGTCAAATTTGCATGTATCCGTACAATTATTAAACAGTAATTATGACTTAATGCCTGTGTTGATTTACAATTAATGACATGAATTGCTTTCTGATTATTGTCATATACATACATGTGCATCACATATTGCATAATGTCATATCATTATTGCATGCAACACTTATTGGCTCAAATGATGCACGAAACAAAGTTAGCACAGTTATCAGACAAATTAGAAAAATGCTAACGAAGTTCAGTACATAGACAGACATGGTATTGAGTCACAGAATGAGCCAGAAACCAAGAGTTACACTAGTATAGTGTGTAGGAGAGTATGGATCATAAAACTGCCTCCCTAGTGATAGTTTAAGTGCCTAAAACTCACATAAACTGCAAAATTCTGCATAATTCAGCAAAATTCAGCATTTAAACAACTAAATATCATGCAGAAATATGGTTAAATGGTCCAGAATGCTTTCCTAAGTATCGGGAATCAAAACTGTCACAAAAGGTATCACAAAGCACACTAAACTGCATAGTTTAGCACCTTAACGAACCGGTAACCAACCGAACAACCAGACACTACCCGAAACGCCAAATTTTCACTAGAAGCCTTGTTTTATCATTTCCGAGCTAGTTATGGTCCCCGAACATCATAACCTACTATATAACATCCTAATAACTAAACACCTAACCAAACCTATAGATTTTAACTAACACAACTAACTAATCTTTACAAACTAACTCTAAAGACCCCCCCCCCCCTCATGAACACAGTTACAAGGTGGCCCCACACCTTGATTTTATTTTGTTATTTTAATAGATCATGTCTCCATCTTCTGTGAACATATTAACCACTAGAGAATTATGTGTTGGAGGATATTATAAGTGACCTTAAGAACATAAGCTTATCATTCTCAAACTCACAACACACTTGAACTCTCTCTTCCCCTTCCCTCTACTCTCGACCGTAACCCACACACACACACAACCACTATCATCATTCAATCTTCATCCATTCTCTACTCATTCAAAGGTGTAAAAAGCATCACAAAGAAGCTAGGAGCTCTTGGAAGTTGAAGGACCTCTTGCAAGTGCAATTAACCACCTCATTCATCTTCATCTTCATCTTGTGTTCATCCCTAGCCTTGAGCTAGTAGTAAGATCATCTACATCTCATTTTACATCTTATTTAGTTGGTTAAAAGATGAAACAAGAAACTAAACATGAAGAACACTAATGATCAAGAACTTAAATCATAAACATAAGACTAAAAATCATAAGAATACATGTTGTTAAGTGTTGTTATGCTTCTTGATTGATGATTATTTGTGTTTATGATGTTAAAGATCATATGATCTTGCTAGATGGTGATTAAAGACGTAATCTAGCAAGATGAGAGGATGATTATGTTATAGGTCAAGTGATCATCCTTATGTGAAACATGAACTTTAATATTAAATGTTTATCTTGAAGTATGATGATCAAAGTGTAATGTGAGTCTTGTAAATATGTGATTTCAACAATAATTTTTCAAGAAACCAAGTTAAAATACAAGATTTACATAAACTTGGTTCTTAAAGAAACTAATCACATTTTTAGTGGTTAATCAAGTGTAGAAATATATATTTAACAAGAAATATTTTTAGAAAAATATTTTACAAATTGTGAAGATCTAAATTCTTCAAGCATGATGTTTTTAAATAAACAACCACACTTTAAGGGGTAACTAAGCCTACTAAAGACACTAGTAAGTTACTACAAATTTTTATAAATTTTCAAGTTCATGAAGTAGTGATTAATGCTTGATTTATGGCACTTGGTAAGTATTGTTTGGTTTGTTGTTGATTTTGGTGATTTATAAAAGAAAATGATATTTAACCATGATTTTTCATATAAAGTTTGCCATAATATTTGTTACAAAAATTACAAAATATTGGAGGTTGGTTTTTTATATTATAAAAGTGACTAAATATGTATTTAGGAGAATATATATTTAGATGTCACCATGTGTTTGATTATTTGTATATTATGTGTATTAATTATATTATTTTAGCGCTTGAAATAATATAACTCACCAAAATACTAAGAATTACAATACAAAATATTACCAAAATTCCAAGAAATGAATATATAATTTATACCCAAAATATTGGGGAAACCGAACAAGGAATATAACTTACATAAATATTCCGGAACTAAATTCATGAGTGTATTTTAGTAAACGGTATTTTCGAAACCAAGAGAACAAAAATATGATTTTAACAATTATTACAAATATATATCATATTTTTGGCAAGAAGAAAATATATTATTTTTTAGTGAAGAAGAATATATATGTTTTCTTGAAATTATTAGAAGATATATTATTTTTGGAAGAAAATATATATTTTCTTAAATAAACATAGAATACTTTATTTTTGAGTGAAAAATGGATTTATAAATATTTTCTAAGTTAAACTTGAAAATATATGATTTTGAGGTTTAAATGAAAATATAATTATTTTTGCCAAGGGAAAAATTATAAATAATTTTTCTATCTAAGTTTTCTTAAAATATATATTTTGAGAATATATATTGGTGAATTTTTTATTAGAAATATTATTCCAGAGAAATTAATACAAAAATTAAGTATAAGAATACTTAATAAACACAATGAAAATACGTATTCTCGTACGTATAAATACACCGGAATACGCCACCGATACTTGGCAAAAATATACAAGTGTAAGAATACGAGTATGAATACACCCATTATACATGTACAAGTACATAAATGTGTCAAGTTAAAATATATTATTTTAACTAATATTCCAAAATTAAATAAATATAATTTAAGTTAAAATATTTATTATTTTAACAAATAATTATATACCTTGGAATAATAATGATGACACAAAGAAACGTAACCCAAAGATGCTAAATAAAGACTAAGGTCAAGGCACGACCCACCCGTCTAATAAACCGTAGTACGTTTGTAGGTAGTTGTGCACACTAGAAGAAGCTTTGAGTTACATTGGATTCGAGACGCAAGACTGTGAGTTCATGTCCCCCTTTTCTCTTAACTGTTTTCGGTTTATAACTTCGGGGGTGAAGTACATGTTACAAAATGTTTACAAACGTTTACATATGGTATGGTTAGCTAAGGAATGAATTGTTAGATCATGTAAATGGGTAGGCGCACACTTAAGACCATTAATCCTCGTTTAAGGATTGAGGGACATGAGTGATAGATCTATTTGGGTGTAGCGAGCCCCACCCATGAGGACCGGGATTTGGCCCATGAGGTGACTATGTCTTCCAGCCGGAAGCCTGGTACAAAATCTGCTAGGTTTGAGCCTTCCTACGCCGTTGCACACATGTTAATGGCATTCCAAACCATTAATTGATCTATTTCCTTGTTGCTTTCATACCGGTTTACAAATACATACATACTTACACTGATTACAAGGTTTATTCGTGCACACATACAAAACACATGAACTCGCTCAACTTTTGTTGATGTTTTCAAACTACATGTATTTCAGGAAACTAAATGTGGAGCTGGTGGGCGCTGAAGTTTTCAAGTCGTGTCTTTAATAAAAGATGTCATCCAATGTTGAAGGGTTTGAGTTATGTATTTTATCCTGGATAAGATACATGGCTCAAAACCTAGTTTGTTAGTGTCTTTTGTTAAGTCCTGTTTGGAACTTAAAACTTTGTTGGTGTTGTATTTTGAACATGAAGTCTGTGTTTGGGATTTAAAACAGTGTTGTTGGTAATATTTGAAACTTATCTTTGGATGAACATCTTAGTTTTATCATATAGTTATTTGTTATGGTTGAATGCAATGATATTAAGCAAGTCACACATAATCACGCTTCTGTGAAAGTCAGGGTGTGACAGTTTGGTATCAGAGCTTCGATTGTAGAGAACTAGGATTCTTTCTCGAGTCTATACTACAATCAATAGGGCTCTCATGAAAATATTTTTTACAACATGTTTTCATTGCATACACAAAACGCCCAGATCCATGGAACAAACATTTTACAAAAGAAAAGACAAGAAACACGATTGCAAGGTCACATTTGTGGTTTAGTCCGGGGTAGACTAGGAAAGATAGAATGGTTTCATGAAGTATAACGTGAATAACTGTCTAAGTGATGATTGCTTTGATTGCATGCTAAGTGATAGTGGTTAATATATGTGCACATGTTATGATTGTTATGTTACAGGCATCATGTCTTCTTCAGAGAGCGGATTATCAGACGCTGATGACCCTATGGCCATCGTCTCAGATGATGAGATTGCACCTTAGCCAGAGATACTTACGTCAGACACTGAGAGTGATCCTGACATGCTATCAGATAACGAGGAAGACTTCCAGCCGTTCGCGTTATCCGACTTTGGCGATGATTTACCCCTTGCTGATGGTTTTCCTGACGAGGATCCTTTTGTCATTCCTATTCCAGTCCATGATCACCTCATCATTGGTCATCCCGATGGTGAGCACATCGTGGCTCCGATCCTCGATCCTGTTCCTCTCATGGTCATTCCTCTCGAGGATTGGCCTTTCGACGATTTGTTCGATGATGATATCGACTTGTTTATAGACGGTCCTCCCGTCGATGCCCAGGGTGATGGAGAGATAGATGAGGACGTTGTTGCTATCCCACCTCCTGAGATTCCTGTTGTTGAGATATCCTCTTATTCCAGCTTGCACTCGGTCTCAGACTCCTTTGAGTCTGTGACGTCTTCAGCTTTACAAGCGATCGGATTACAGTGTTATGCTACTGATTCTGATGATGACACCACTATGTCTGTTGCACCATCTCCTCCACACGACCCTTAGCCTGGTCCTGAGCCAGATCTTGCTCCTCTTGATCAGCCTGATGTTGCACCTGTTGACCCTGAGCCGATTCCTGCTCATGACCATGTCCCTTTTGGTTTACCAGACATTGCACCTCTTATTCCTGACCCAGTTCCTGCACCTGTTGACCCTCCTTTTGTTGAGCCATTCACTCCTCCACCCGCACCCGCTGATGTTGCTCCTCTCCCTCCTGTATAGTTCGACGTCCATCACACCGACTTACCGATCATTTTCTTACATGACTTCCCTGCACCCCAACCATGGGAAGGTACTTCAGGCCAGCATCGTAGTTACGATCCTTTTGCTTCAGCAGCTTTTCCACAGATCCCTCAGACTGCACCGTTTTCTCCCTTCACTTCTTCACCGCTTGACAAGCCATTCCGATGCTTCCCTCCCTACTCTATGCCGATCTCAGACCCTTATCATCCCTCCCATTTTGTTGGCTACACATGGGATGAGTTGCTTTTATCACTTCAGCTTCAGTTTGAGATTATGAGTCGCAGAGTTTTGGAGCTTGAGCTGACTCCGCGTCCCCCACCGTGTCCCTGTCAGTCTACATTTGTTCCTCCACATTCATCACCGTCTCCTTTTGCACATCCACCTGCTCCTCTTACCCCTTTTCCAGGTTTTGATGCTCGATTCCTTACTGTCGAGCAGCAGATCAATTATTTGCTTCGCCGTGTATACGAGCTCGAGGAGGAGCTTGCGCATGTTCGCAGCTTGCTTTTCTTCCCTCCTCCTCCTCCTCCACCATCAGCATAGTTGGTCTTTGGTTTTATGCAAATTGCATTACTTTTGGTGAGAGCACCACTATTGAGCCGAGATTGTGGAGACTTTTGAAGACCACTTTTTGACCATGTGATTTTGTATATTGACAGAATTATTAGACAAGGGTAGTGTGGCCCTGTGACCCTTTTGATAAGATACACTTTGTAAACAATGTAACTGTGGTCGATGATTAATGAAAGCTCAATCGTCATGTTCTCACTAAACACGTTGTTGATTTACATGTTTATGCTATGATTGTGTTTGCTTGCTATGATAAATGTTATTATATATACGTACTATTTATTTACTTAACGAATAAGACCTGACCTATCCGATCTTCTTCCTAGAAGAAAGATGCCACCGCGAAGGAACACCGACACCAACAATCCTCTGCCGAAGACCGAGCCGGAATTACAGGAACGCATCTCGCAGGCCATCGCACACCACGAGGCCTTCGCTCCGAACACAGTGGGGGTACCTCAGGGAATAACCACCTAACGGTAATGTTTAAGTCACCTAAGACACATTACAATATGTTTGGACATTTCCAAAGTGTGCTTTGCTAATGCTTTTTGTGAATGATGTTGCTTGTGTACAGGCTGTACCTATAAGCAGTTTTTGGACTGCAAGCCTCTGAACTTTGACGGCACTGAGGGTGTCGTAGCTTTTGTGAGATGGGTTGAGAAGACGGATTCTGTTCTACGGATGAGTAAATGTGCGCCAGAACATCAAGTCACGTATATTTCTGGATTGTTTCTAGATGGGGCTTTGTCGTGGTGGAACCTTCAGGTTCAAGCTTTAGGTGAGGCTGCGGCGTATGCTTTGACATGGGATGAGTTGAAAGAGCTGATGTGAAAGAAGTATTGTTCGAGGGCAGAAATTCAGAAGTTGGAAACTGAATTCTGGAATTTGAAAATGATAGGTCCTAAGGTGGCTGAGTATGTTCAGAGATTTCATGATTTCTCTCGTGTTGTCCCTTATTTGGTAGAACAAGAATTCAAGAGGATCGAACATTTCATCTGGGGTTTGGCACCTCAGATACTGAGCATGGTGACTGCTTCCAAACCACCAACAATTACTGAGGCAATCGACCTGAGTGTGGCACTGACAGAGGAAGCCGTTAGATTGGGAAAGTTCTCATTTTCTGAAAGCAAGAAGAAAGGGACTCATGTAGAGTCGTCTGGAGAAAACAAAAGAAAGTTTTCGAATTACAAGAAGGGTACCCAAGGGAACAACAACAGTGCTAATAAGCAGAGAGATGCTAACACACCAGCCGAGGTCCGGACTGGTGCTGCAAATGCTGAAAACAGAGGAAAAGGGTATATGGGCACTCTGCCCAAGTGTGAAGTATGTCAGTTTCATCGTGCTGGTCGATGCAGAATTGGGAAATGTGAAACATGTGGAAAAGTTGGTCATTCTAAGGAGACATGCTGGTATGGAAATGGACGTGGAAACGGTGGGCAAGGAGGAAATGGAAACGGTAATGGTAACCGTGGTGGAAATGGTTATGGGAACAGAAATCAGGGAGGAAACAACAATCAAGTAGGAAATGGAAACAGGAACGGAAATGGAAACCAGGCGGGAAATGGAAACCGTGGGGGGAAATAATAACAACAATCAATGTGGTAATGGGAATGGACGCGGCCAAGGTTGTTATGGTTGCGGTGATGTAGGGCACTTTAAGTGGGATTGCCCAAAGAATAACCAAACTCATGCAAGAGTGTTCAGCATTGGAGCTAGGGAAGCTCGCCAGGATCCGAACGTAGTCACTAGTACGTTCCCTATTAACAGACATTTTGCATCTGTGCTATTTGATACCGATGCCGACTATAGCTTCGTATCTCTAGAGTTTAAGAATATACTTGGCTTAGTAGCAAGTAAGTTAGATATCCCGTACTCGATAGAACTAGCTAATGGGAAGCTAGTAGAATCCAATGAAATGATTAGAGGTTGTGTTATAGAGCTTGGAGAGCGTGAGTTTTCGTTAGATCTTCTGCCAGTGGAATTGGGAAACTTTGACATCGTAGTTGGGCTGGATTGGTTGTCGAGTAATCGTGCTGAGATTGTATACCATGAGAAGATTATCCGCATTCCGATGGCGAATGAAGAGACGATCGTGATTCAAGGGGAGAAGCAGGATGCGCCTCTACGGATTATTAGTTGTTTGAAGGAATGAAAGTTTTTGCATAAAGGATGTGTTGCCTTCTTAGCTCATGTTGTGGACAAAGAGGCCGAAGAACCGAAGCTCGAAGATATCCCTGTGGTAAGGGAATATCCTGAAGTCTTCCCCGAAGACTTGCCAGGATTACCTCCCCAACGACAAGTCGAATTCCCCATTGACTTGGTTCCAGGCGCCGCGCCTGTAGCCAAGGCACCTTATCGACTTGCACCTTCAGAGATGCAAGAGTTGTCGACGCAGCTTCAGGAGCTACTAGACAAGGGATTTATAAGGCCAAGCTTCTCGCCTTGGGGAGCTCTAGTACTATTCGTCAAGAAGAAGGACGGTAGTTTTCGTATGTGCATCGACTACTAAGAGTTGAACAAGTTGACCTTCAAGAATCGGTATCCCTTGCCGAGGATTGATGATCTATTCGATCAACTTCAGGGATCGAGTTACTATTCAAAGATCGATCTTCGATCAGGTTATCACCAGCTGCGAATTCAAGAAGAGAGTATACCGAAGACTGCCTTCAGAACTCGTTATAAACATTACGAGTTTCTAGTGATGCCGTTTGGGTTGACAAATGCGCCGGCAGTATTTATGGATTTGATGAACCGGGTTTGCAAGCCATATCTCAAAAAATTCGTGATCGTATTTATCGATGATATTTTGATCTATTCGCGGACAAAGGAAGACCATGAGCAACACCTCAGAGCCATCTTAGAGCTGCTAAAGAAGGAGAAGCTCTATGCCAAGTTCTCGAAGTGCGAGTTTTGGACACGCGAAGTGAAGTTCCGCGGTCACGTGGTAAACGAGGATGGTATTCATGTGGATCCCACCAAGATCGAGGCAATTAAGAATTGGGAAACTCCGAAGACGCCAACCAAGATCCGATAGTTTTTGGGTTTAGCAGGCTATTATCGCAGGTTCATTGAGAATATCTCCAAGATCGCTCAACCGCTGACCTCCCTCACTCAAAAGGATAAGAAGTACGAATGGGGAGACAGACAAGAAGAAGCATTTCAGCTACTTAAGAATAAGCTATGCGATGCACCTATATTATCCCTACCCGAAGGCACCGACGACTTCGTGGTCTATTGTCACGCCTCGCGTCAGGGATTGGGTTGTGTGCTAATGCAACGCCAGAAGGTTATCGCTTATGCTTCGCGCCAATTAAAGGTCCATGAGAAGAACTACACTACACATGATTTGGAGTTAGGCACAGTGGTGTTTGCTTTGAAGATTTGGCGACACTATTTATATGGTACTCAATGTACTATTTTTACAGATCACAAAAGCCTTCAGCACATATTCGATCAGAAAGAGCTTAACATGAGACAGCGACGTTGGGTTGAGTTGTTAAATGATTATGACTGCGATATTAAGTATCATCCATGTAAGGCGAATGTGGTGGCAGACGCCTTAAGTCGAAAGGAAAGGATCAAGCCCATAAGGGTTAGGGCTTTAGAGATGATTATTCAGACGGACCTCACGTTGCGTATTCGTGCTGCACAGAAAGAAGCTCTTAAGAAAGAGAACATTAAGGCTGAATATCTCCGAGGAATGGAGAAAAAGTTGGTACCCAACGAGGAAGGAACCTTGTATTTCATGGGACGTATTTGGGTTCCGCTTTTTGGTGGTCTTAGAGAGGTTATTTTAGATGAAGCTCATAAATCGAGGTACTCGATCCATCCAGGGTCGGACAAGATGTACCAAGATTTGAAGGATTACTATTGGTGGCCAAGACTTATGAGTGATGTTGCCATCTATGTTGGAAAGTGCTTAACTTGTGCCAATGTGAAGGCCGAGTATCAGAAGCCTTCAGGTCTCCTGCAACAGCCAGAGTGTTAGTGCATTTATGTCTATAGCCTTCGTCAATCCGAGCCGTAGCGAGAAACAGAAGAAAACGAGTCGTTATAATGAAATATCTAGACAAAAAGGCAAGGTGGCATAATTGTAATAATGAGAAATCACATTAAATGCCTTGGACTATAAATAGGAGATTATGTCATAGATTAAGGACTTTTGCTACATTTGTCATTAGGAGCTTTCTAGATCTAGAGAGAGAATCTAGAGAGAGAAAGTGATTCAAGGTGTTGTACGATTTCAGATTTTTAATAGAATCACGTTTATATTATGTCACATGTGTTAGGTCGCGTTCGTGTACGGATTCCGCACGTTTCACGTTCGTTTTGCAATCGTTTCGGAGTCAAAACCGGTCCTACAAGTGGTATCAGAGCAGGAGCTCGATTGCACTGATCTATCACACATTTCCGCGTAGAAAATCATCAGATTCAGATCCGAATTTCATCTAATTCTTCATCTTTTTCATATTTTCACATTTTTCACTGATTTTCGTCAAATTGAACAGGTTTTTACGGTCTGAATCAGTTGATTTTTTGATATGTTGTGCGAAAACACTTGATTTACAACCCTACCAAGTTTCAGATCCAAATTCCTAGCCGTTTAGGAGTAATCGAAGATTTTCGGTTCGTTTTTGCTGTCAAAATTCTGGTCCGCTCATCTGGTCCGCTTATTTGGACAATTTCTGATAGTTCCGCTTCAAAGGGTCCGCTCATTGTGACATTTAGTGGAGGTTCGCTTTTTAGGTCCGCTCATTGTGACATTTAGTGGAGGTTCGCTTTTTAGGTCCGCTCATAGGGACGTATTTGTAGTAGGTTCGCTCTAGAGATCCGCTTCTACTCATTGTGACTTTGTCTGGTTCGCTCTTGTGGTTGTGTGGTGTGTTGAGATTATCGAACAGTTCAGTAATAATAGCTTGTCAGTTCACGTGATTAAAGATCATCGGTCCTGTTATAATTTGATGATAAAACTGAGTGTCGGACTTTGTCAATGAAAATCTGAGATTTCAAGTTGTGAATATTAATTGTTGTCGGCCACTACTTGTTTCATTTAAACAATTTGTTGACATATGTGAATTGCATATTATATCAGTTCATGTGATCGAGATATGTTAAAGTGATAGACTGACTTTGAGGTCCAATGAGAATAGGGTAAACATTAAAGTTGTCTGTTCCTGAATCCATTTATTGCAAAGTTGTTGGCCCAAGATTTAAAGCAACATATATTGTGTTCGACATTGTTTGTAGTCAGCCCATCATTCTGCCCACTAAAGTCAAGATTGGTGAAATTATTAAGTGTGTTGTTAGCCCAAGTAATTCAAAGGCCCAAGTTTCGACATTATATAGTGATCGGCTCAATCATCATTGTGTATTGTCAGCCCAAGCCCATTCATTTAGTTTACGGATTACATTGAAACGAGTCCGCGAATTTTCAACACGAGTCCTAGATTGATTCAACCGTCACACACTTTTACGTATACAGTTTGTTTAAACTGATTGTTTGTTTGTTTGTTTTCTTGTGATTCAAGGTTTACATCATGGCTGAGGAATTCTACAACACGTTTTTCAACGCATTCACATCCGAATCGTCCGAGGTTGCAAATGTTACACCAAAAACCATCACTAAGGTGCTCAATGAGAACATCAAGCACGATAACTTTTACGGAACTCACTCAAAGCCACCAACTCTGGAAAGCATTGAAGATTATACCTGGTGGAAAGAACGTTTCATCAACTGGGCAAAAGCGTATGCTCATGAAAGTTGGTTCTGCCTGGAGTATGGATATGAAAAACCAAAAGATGATAAAGGCGAAGATCTTGTATTCAAGAAGTTTTCCAGAGAAGATAAAGCTGAATACGTAGCTGAATAGAGAATGATAGCATTGATCCAGTCAGCAATCATAAATGATATTTTTGCTTTACTAACTCATGATGGGTCTTCAAAATCTGTTTGGGCAGCTTTACGAATTAAAGCTGAGGGGGAGTCTGTTAGTACATTATGTCTATCGCCTTCGTCAATCCGAGCCGTAGCAAGAAACAGAAGAAAACGAGTCGTTATATTAGTGATAGATAGTCAAAAAGGCAAGGTGGCATAATTGTAATAATGAGAAATCTCATTAAATGCCTTGGACTATAAATAGGAGATTATGTCATAGATTAGGGACTTTTGCTACATTTGTCATTTGGAGCTTTCTAGATCTAGAGAGAGAATCTAGAGAGAGAAAGTGATTCAAGGTGCTGTACGATTTCAGATTTTTAATAGAATCACGTTTATATTACGTCACGTGTGTTAGGTCGCGTTCGTGTACGGATTCCGCACATTTCACGTTCGTTTTGCAATCGTTTCGGAGTCAAAACCGGTCCTACACAGAGATACCCATGTGGAAGTGGGAGCAGATTTCTATGGACTTCATAACCAAGTTACCCAGAACTCCCAGAGGTCATGATATGATTTGGGTAATCGTGGACCGATTGACAAAGTCTGCGCACTTCTTGCCGATTAGAGAAAAGGATAACACTGGTAAGCTAACTGAGCTTTACCTCAGAGAGATAGTGGCACGTCATGGAGTGCCTATCTCAATAATATTGGACAGAGATGGACGGTTTGTGTTGAGGATTTGGCAATCCTTTCAAGAAGCTTTTGGTTCTCAGTTGAATCCGAGTACAGCTTTTCACCCGCAGACGGACGGACAAAGCGAGAGAACGATTCAGACGTTGGAAGATATGCTACGTGCTTGTGTAATGGATTTAGGTGGCAGTTGGGATACTCATCTGCCTTTGGTTGAGTTTTCCTATAACAACAGCTACCATACAAGCTTCGAAGCTGCACCATTCGAGACTTTCTACGGACGTAAGTGCCGATCGCCGTTATGCTGGGCAGATGCAGGTGACAGACAGATGGTTGGTCCCGAACTGGTCCAAGAAACAACTGATAAGATCACACAGATCCGAGAGCGCATCATGGCGGCTCGTGATTGACAGAAGAGTTATGCGGACCAAAGACGAAAACCCTTGGAATTTGAAGTGGGTGATATGGTTTTGTTGAAAGTTTCACTTTGGAAAGGTGTGGCACGCTTTGGGAAGCGTGGTAAGTTAAACCCACGTTATATCGGGCCATTCAGGATATTGGAAAGGGTTGGTACTGTAGCATACAAGTTGGAGCTACCAGAAGAACTAAATGGTGTTCATGATACATTTCATGTATCCAATTTGAAGAAAAGTCCAACTCAAGAAATGGTTGTCATTCATGCGGATGAAGTACACATTGACGACACACTCCACTTCACCGAAGAACCCGTTGAGGTTACCGATTGGAAGGTTAACAAGACTCGGAGGAGTAGTGTTAAACTTTTCAAGGTTCGATGGAATGCACGTCACGGCCCAGAGTTTACCTGGGAATGTGAAGATCGTATGAAAGCCAAATACCCACATTTGTTCCCTAACTCCCCTGCAGCTAATAGTAAAGCTTAAAATTTCGAGACGAAATTTTCTTAACAGGGGGATAATGTGACAATTGTCAAATTCGCATGTATCCGTACAATTATTAAACAGTAATTATGACTTAATGACCGTGCTGATTTACAATTAATGACATGAATTGCTTTCTGATTATTGTCATATACATACATGTGCATCACATATTGCATAATGGCATATCATTACTGCATGCAACACTTATTGATTCAAATGATGCACGGAACAAAGTTAGCACAATTATTAGACAAATCAGAAAAATGCTGATGAATTTCAGTACATAGACAGACATGGTATTGAGACACAGAATGAGCCAGAAACCAAGAGTTATACTAGTATAGTGTGTAGGAGAGTATGGGTCATAAAACTGCCTTCCTAGTGATAGTTTAAGTGCCGGAAAGTTCCTAAAACTCACATAAACTGCAGAATTCTACAGAATTCAGCAAAATTAAGCATTTAAACAACTAAATATCATGCAGAAATATGGTTAAATGGTCCAGAATGCTTTCCTAAGTATCGGGAATCAAAATCATCACAAAAGGTATCACAAAGCACACTAAACTGCATAGTTTAGCACCTTAACGAACCGGTAACCAACCGAACAACCGGACACTACACGAAACACCAAATTTTCACTAGAAGCATTGTTTTATCATTTCCGAGCTAGTTATCGTCTCCGAACATCATGACACACTATATAACATCCTAATAACTAAACACCTAACCAAACCTTTAGATTTTAACTAATATAACTAACTAATCTTTACAAACTAACTCTAAAGACCCCCCCCCCCCCCCTCATGAACACGGTTACAAGGTGGCCCTACACCTTGATTTTATTTTTTTATTTTAATAGATCATGTCTCCATCTTTTGTGAACATATTAACCATTAGAGAATTATGTGTTGGAGGATATTATAAGTGACCTTAAGAACATAAGCTTATCATTCTCAAACTCACAACACACCTGAATTCTCTCTTCTCCTTCCCTCTACTCTCGGTCGTAACCGACACACACACAACCACCATCATCATTCAATCTTCATCCATTCTCTACTCATTCAAATGTGTAAGAAGCATCACAAAGAAGCTAGGAGCTCTTGGAAGTTGAAGGACCTCTTGCAAGTGCTATTAACCACCTCATTCATCATCATCTTCATCTTGTGTTCATCCCTAGCCTTGAGCTAGTAGTAAGATCATCTACATCTCATTTTACATCTTATTTAGTTGGTTAAAAGATGAAACAAGAAACTAAACATGAAGAACACTAATGATCAAGAACTTAAATCATAAACATAAGACTAAAAATCATAAGAATACATGTTGTTAAGTGTTGTTATGCTTCTTGATTGATGATTATTTGTGTTTATGATGTTAAACATCATATGATCTTGCTAGATGGTGATTAAAGACGTAATCTAGCAAGATGAGAGGATGATTATGTTATAGGCCAAGTGATCATCCTTATGTGAAACATGAACTTGAAAGATTAAATGTTTATCTTGAAGTATGATGATCAAAGTGTAATGTGAGTCTTGTAAATATGTGATTTCAAGAATAATTTTTCAAGAAACCAAGTTAAAATACAAGATTTACATAAACTTGGTTCTTAAAGAAACTAATCACATTTTTAGTGGTGTAGAAATATATATTTAACAAGAAAAATTCAAGAAGAAATATTTTTAGAAAAATATTTTACAAGTTGTGAAGATCTAGATTCTTCAAGGATGATGTTTTTAAATAAACAACCACACTTTAAGGAGTAACTAAGCTAAACACACTAGTAAGTTACTACAAATTTTTATAAATTTTCAAGTTCATGAAGTAGTGATTAATGCTTGATTTATGGCACTTGGTAAGTAGTGTTTGGTTTGTTGTTTATTGTGTTGATTTATAAAAGAAAATGATATGCTTTGAGAGCATGGAAACCTCCATTTTTAAGGGGAAATTATGGCAAAAATTTTCTAGAAATTAAACACTTAGAAAAATATTTTTAAACAAATATTTACAAGTATATTTTAACCATGATTTTTCATATAAAGTTTGCCATAATATTTGTTACAAAATTACAAAGTCTTGGAGGTTGGTTTTTGATAATAAAAGTGACTAAATATGTATTTAGGAGAATATATATTTAGATGTCACCGTGTGTGTGATTATTTGTATATTATGTGTATTAGTTATATTATTTTAGGGCTTGAAATAATATAACTCACCAAAATACTAAGAATTACAATACAAAATATTACCAAAATTCCAAGAAATGAATATATAGTTTATACCCAAAATATTAGAGAAACCAAACAAGGAATATAACTTACATAAATATTCCAGAATTAAATTCATGAGTGTATTTTGGTAAACGGTATTTTGGAAACCAAGAGAACAAAAATATGATTTTTACAATTATTACAAAAATATATCATATTTTTTACAAGAAGAAAATATATTATTTTTGAGTGAAGAAAAATATATATGTTTTCTTGAAATTATTAGAAGATATATTATTTTTGGAAGGAAATATATATTTTCTTAAATAAACATAGAATACTTTATTTTTGAGTGAAAATAGATTAATAAATATTTTCTAAGTTAAACTTGAAAATATATGATTTTGAGGTTTAAATGAAAATACAATTATTTTTGCCAAGGGAAAAATTATAAATAATTTTTCTATCTAAGTTTTCTTAAAATATATATTTTGAGAATATATATTGGTGAATTTTTTATTAGAAATATTATTCCGGAGAAATTAATACAAAAATTAAGTATAAGAATACTTAATAAACACAATAAAAATACGTATTCTCGTATGTATAAATACACCGGAATACGCCACCGATACTTGGCAAAAATATACAAGTGTAAGAATACGAGTATGAATACACCCATCCTTGGGAAGTTATACATGTACAAGTACATAAATGTGTCAAGTTAAAATATATTATTTTAACAAATAATTATGTACCTTGGAATAATATTGATGACACAAAGAAACGTAACCCAAAGATGCTAAATAAAGACTAAGGTCAAGGCACGACCCACCCGTCTAATAAACGGTAGTACGTTTGTAGGTAGTCGTGCACACTAGAAGAAGCTTTGAGTTACATTGGATTCGAGACGCAAGACTGTGAGTTCATATCCCCCTTTTCTCTTAACTGTTTTCGGTTTTATAACTTCGGGGGTGAAGTACATGTTACAAAATGTTTACAAACGTTTACATATGGTATGGTTAGCTAAGGAATGAACTGTTAGATCATGTGAATGGGTAGGCGCACACTTAAGACCATTAATGCTCGTATAAGGACCGAGGGACATGAGTGATAGATCTATTTGGGTGTAGCGAGCCCCACCCATGAGGATCGGGATTTGGCCCATGAGGTGACTATGTCTTCCAGCCGGAAGCTCGGTACAAAATCTGCTAGGTTTGAGCCTTCCTACGTCGTTGCACACATGTTAATGGCTTTACAAACCATTAAATGATCTATTTCCTTGTTGCTTTCATACCGGTTTACAAATACATACATACTTACACTGATTACAAGGTTTATTCGTGCACACATACAAAACACATGAACTCGCTCAACTTTTGTTGATGTTTTCAAACTACATGTATTTCAGGAAACTAAATGTGGATCTGGCGGGCTCTGAAGTTTTCAAGTCGTGTCTTTAATAAAATATGTCATCCAATGTTGAAGGGTTTGAGTTATATATTTTATCCTGGATAAGATACTTGGCTCATAACCTAGTTTGTTAGTGTCTTTTGTGAAGTCATGTTTGGAACTTAAAACTTTGTTAGTGTTGTATTTTGAACATGAAGTCTGTGTTTGGGATTTAAAACAATGTTGTTGGTAATATTTGAAACTTATCTATGGATGAACATCTTAGTTTTATCATATAGTTGTTTGTTATGGTTGAATGCAATGATATTAAGCAACTCACACATAATCATGCTTCCGCAAAAGTCAGGGTGTGACAATGGGTTGTATAATTCTCTTCATGATTCTTAAGTTGTCTAGAGGCGTAGGCTATAACCTTTTGACGTTGCATCAATACACATCCATAACCTAACTTAGAAGCGACACAATAAACTACGAAATCTTTAGTTCCTTCCGACAATGCTAATATGGGTGCGTTGGTTAATCTTTGCTTAAGGATTCTAAAGGCTTCTTCTTGTTTTGGCCCCCATTCAAACTTAACAAACTTACAGGTTAGTTTCGTTAAGGGAATGACTATTCTAGAAAAATCTCGGATAAATCTTCTATAATAACCGGCTAGTCCAAGGAAACTTCTAACCTCTATTGGCGATTCAGGGGTTTTCCATTTAGTAATTGCCTCGATCTTTGTAGGATCCACATGAATTCCTTCATGATTAACTAAATGTCCAAGAAATTGCACTTCTCCTAACCAAAATTCGCATTTCGAGAATTTAGCATAAAGCTTTTCTTTTCTCAGCAAATTTTGAAGTGCATGCAGATGCGCTGCATGTTCCTCTTTGCTTTTAGAGTAAATGAGAATATCATCTATAAAGACAATTATGAATTTATCCAAATATGGCTTACATATTCGGTTCATCATGTCCATAAATGCAGCTGGAGCATTGGTTAAACCAAATGGCATGACAGTAAATTCATAATGGCCATACCTTGTTCTGAAAGCGGTCTTAGGAATGTCCTCTTCATGTACCTTTAATTGATGATATCCTGAGTGTAAATCGATTTTAGAAAAGAATCGAGCTCCTTGTAATTGATCAAACAAATCATCGATTCTCGGTAATTGGTACCGATTTTTAATCGTGACTTTGTTCAATTCACGGTAATCAATGCGCATTCGCATTGACCCGTCTTTCTTTTTTATGAATAAGATCGGTGCTCCCCAATGTGATGAACTTGGCTGTATGAATCCTTTCTCCAACAGTTCGTCTAACTGTTTCTTTAGCTCTTGCATTTCTGCGGGTGCCAAACGGTAAGGTGCTTTAGCAATTGGTGTTATTCAGGGTAGCAGATGAATTCTGAATTCGACTTCTAGGTCTGGCGGTAGTCCGGTAGTTCTTCTGAAAATCGGGATACTACAGGAATATCTTTTAATTCCTTTCCTTTAGTGTGAATGATTATGGAAATCATATACACTAGTGATCCTTTTCTTGCACAACTTGCAATTTTCATCACAGAGATGAATTTCGTGGGTCTAGTTGGCTTATCTCCTTTAATTGTGATCTTTTCACCTTTTGGTGAATTTACTTGGATTGACTTTTGATCACATAGAATACAGGCTTTATTGGCTATTAACCAATCCATTCCTAATACAATATCAAATCCTACCAGATTCATTGGGTAAAGGTTTGCAATAAACTTTTGATTTAAAAATTCTATTCTTGCTCCTTGCAAGATTTAAGAAATCTTAATGGATTCTCCATTGGCTGTTTCTACTAGGCATTCTTGTTGGAGTGTAATTAATGGTTGATTGAGAAGTTTGCAAAATGAAGTATTAATAAAACTTTGGTTCGCACCAGAGTCAAACAATACTTTGGCAAAAACATCATTAACTAAAAACGTACCAGCAATCACGTCCGGAATCATTTTGGCTTCTACTGCAGTCAGAACAAATGCTCTAGCATTCTTAGTAGTCTTGTTGTTCGTGGCTGGAGCTAGTTTCGGACAATTCGGCTTAATATGGCCTTGTTCTGCACAATTGTAGCATATCTTATTGTTGGGTTTCTTCCTACAGTTTTCTTCCTTGTGTCCAGATATTTTGCAGAAATTGCAGTATATGGAGCATCTCCCAGAATGCTTTCTCTTGCAGTAAGGAGTAGAAGTAGAACCTACATTTTTCCCACAGTTGGAATTACCGTAGCGAAATTCTTGGGTAAGCTTTTGGGCTAGGTTCTTCCTTTGGTTTTCTTCTTGGGTATGCACAAATTCGTCAGTCAAGGTATTTGCTAGTTCTACAACTTCTTCTATGGTTTGTGGCTAGCTCCCTTGACTACATGTCTAATTTCACTGATTAATCCCCAGATATAATGGGAGAGTAACACTGGTTCTGGTGATGCTAGGGTTGGCACTATTCTAGCATATTCAAAGAATGTAGTAGTGTAACCCTTCCTGTCTACTCCAGTCATTCTAAGGTTTAAGAATTTATTAGCTATCTGTTCCTTTTCATTGGGAGGACAGAATTTTCTTTCCACCATGTTCTTAAACTCATTCCATTCCATACTATAGACCCTGTCACTTCCCCTAGATTGGAGAATAGTGTTCCACCATTCTAGAGCTGCATTCTTAAATAAATTAAAAGCAAACATGATTTTATCTTCTTCTGCGCACTTGCTTATTTTTAAGACTGTCTCAGTCTTTTCTATCTAGCGTAGAGCTGCAATAGCCCCTTCATTGCCAGAGAATTCTATTGGTTTGCAGGACCAGAATTCTTTGTAAGAACAACCATAAGACATGGTTCTTCTTCTTTTTGGAATTGACAATTGAAGTAATGGCCCATTGTTCACACTGTGACTAAGATCAGTATGTGTTCGCTTACTTCTACCATTACTGTTATTATTTTATGCTTCCCTAACATTTTGGATAATTGCTGGCATAGCATCTCTAATTCCTCGGGTTACAATGTGTCGAATTTCACTGTTATTCATTTGGTTAGCATTATTCTGGTTTTCCTGATTTGCGGCATCGGCCATCTGGATTATAAACATTTACCAAGTATTAATATCACAAAACAATATCCAATGCAAACAATCTCACAACAAACATATTCATCCAAATTCGTCGGACATTGCGTCCTTTAATCTATTATATATATATATATATATATATATATATGCGTCTAATACAATACTAGTAGGCATCAGTAGCTATATGATTATCTATTTTTTTCATCATACAAACATATTATATATATATATATATATATTATTACTACTTAATGGGGGACCATCCAAAACCGCATGTTACGCTCATCATACTTCCAAACGAGCCTCTCACCTATCTGTCTCATTCTCTCACTTCCTTCTAATATCTCCTCACCAAAGGTTCAGAGTTCTTGCACATTCTCAGTACTCATGGGTGGTGCGGGTGTTGGTATTGGTTCAGGGTATTGGGGCATAGGTTCCTCTCGTGGGTATGGGTTCTCTAGGATCTCCCTGATATATTGGTCATTATCAAAATATGGGTCTAGAGGATCCAAGTTGGGATAGGGTGCTACTGGGTTTTGCATGGGTTCCTCTATTGGGTAAAGTTGTTGGTAATCCCTATGGTCGTCAAACCATGGGTCATAGTCTGGGGGATGGGGTGCTGGTACCCTAGGAATCTCAGCTGGGTCAAAAGCAGGTGCTGGAATTTGGTCTACTGGCTCAATTTCCATAAGTTGTGTGGGAAATAGTGGTAATGGCTGGGGTGCTATGAGTTGTTCCAAATTCGGGTTTGCATCTGTAGTGGCTAATATATGAAAATTTTCTAATCTCCTATTGAATATATCCTGAGTTTGAACATTCATTTCTCTATTGGCCGCTGCTAAGGCCCGCTGCTGTTGTAACTTTCTCATCGTTTTTCTACGTTCATGAGCTCCTCTGCTGAACCATCCTCTCTTCTTAGGAGGGAATGGCTCCTCAGATTGTGGTTTGAACACGAAAATCCCTTTTTCGGTATCAGCCGAATACCCCGAGGGGGTAGGCTGTGAAGAGGTTCCTTCGTCCCTAGGTGAACTGGACAGTTGAAGGTAAGCGTCCGAAGGTCCTTGGTCACTCATACTGTAAACTAACAAATTGTCAAATAACATAAAATAATAATTTACACGCATGCACATAGTCTCATTGATTATTTCCTAACAAAATTAACAATTTCAATGTCAGCAGAACACTTCTTTGGCTGAGATAAGTGGATGTAGCTCTGATACCACCTTCTGTCGCAACCCCCGACCCCTGCCTCGGGAGGCAGGTGGCCGCGGCCTACTCGGAGATGGTGGTATCAGTGTTTATCATTATTTGGGAACGAAATTTACATCAGGACCGTAGTTAGGAAATATTTTATCAGAGTAAAACACCACATTTTTATAATAAACATATTGGGATAAACCCAAGTTTTTATTACCAACATGTTTATAGGGATAAACCCTATTGTATTGAATAAAACATCTTTCTTTATTTAGGTAACTTTTATAGCTACATTTTCCAAGCCTTCAGTGCTCTCCAGCTGGCTTCTGTTTTGGCTTTCACATTTTATAACCACATTACCTGGAATAATAAGGTTTTGTAAAAATAGTTTACAAAAAGGTTTACAAAAAGGAGATTACTCACATTGCTAGTTTAGACTTTTTCTTGTGGTTTCCTGGTTATAATCTAATAAATTAAACAATGCACATGCGTTAGTATAATAACCCAATATTTACATTAGTTATACCCTCCCAGAGACAGAACTCCAACGACTACGTCGGGCAGAGCCTCGACAGCTGTTACGGAGCGCTAGATCAATAGGGCAGCATATCTAATACGTAATCGGGGGTTAAAATACTTACAACGAGGCAGAACTTTGCTATTTTAGTGGGTATAATGCCCGGGTATAGTGCCTACACTACATAATTTTGAGAGAGAATTGTGTGAATGAGCAACGGAAAATGAAATCCGATCGATCCTATTTATAGGATCTGATCTTGACTTCCTCGTGCCCCGCGAAGGAGTCAGTTAAGGGCTTCGCGGCCCGCGACGTAGGGGTATAGGGCCTAGCTTTGATTCGTCACACGTGTAGCCTTTCTGGGTGTCGTGCCACGTGGCACACCCGGGTTTCGTCTAAGGGTTGATCTATCAAGCCCCGCGTAAGCCGAAGGCAAAGCCTTCGCGGCCCGCGAGCGCCACAGGAATTTCCTTTTTATTTAATTTTTATGAAATTAAAGGTATTTAGGGTCATTATACGTATACGGGGTGTATTTTAAGACGTATAGGGATGTTATAAATATTTTAGGGGTGTCGGAAATATTTTAGGAGGGTTGTTATATTACATATGAAAGACTTACTCGTCAATATAAATGAAAATGTCAGATCGAAAAGAATGAATGAATACCTTGAAAACGAAACTAAGTTCGTTTGGTCTAAACCAATTAACTACGTAATGAAGGTTTCGGGGACGAAATCTCTTTAAGGGGGGTAGACTTGTAACACCCCAAAAACGGGTTTGGTAATCAAACCACGTTAATAGTAATAATGGGTAAAATACCTTTAGTGGTAAAAATTAACCCGGTAAATATTAGGAATTTAAATAAATGAACTAGATATTAATTAAAAGAAGGATAAAAACCTTGAGGAAAAACAAAGTATATAAAAGGCCCGAGTTAGCGGGATTTAAAATAGAACTATCCGAACCCATTAAATTAACTAGGAATAATTAACCTAGTTAGTAATATGTGATTAAGTGATAAATAATGAATTATGGCTTTTTTCGAACGAAATAAAACACGAGGGACTAATGTTGCTAAGTGGGCAAACTAGTTTTATTAAAAATAAAAAATAAGAAAATAAAACACAACACACACAAGTGTGTGTGTATGCGTGGGTCGACCAGAGGAAAGGAAAAAGGGAACAAAACCCTAAATTGCCAAGAATCATCAAATTGAAGATCGATTCGAGCCCGAAATCAACGAATAAACACATATTAGTGATCACCTAAGCTAGGGGATCGTAAGGTATGTCGAATTTTTGACATTTATGAAGTTGTGAAAATTTATTTAACTTTGCATGATGCGATTTTAGTATGAATCGTTGAAGCTAGGGCCAAATTAGTGATGTATACTTGCTTAGGAATGAAACCCTAAGTGAAGAGTCTACATAGGTTGCTATGATTTGAATAATTTGATGATTTGCCACACTTAGACAAGTGGGTTTTGATTATGTATTGAAGATGATGATATACACATGTTTAAAATCATCATATTGGATAGTAGAAGCAAAATACTTGAACAAATTATAAGTTGAGTGTATGCTCATACAAGAATTGAAATGGGTTTTTAAATGTTATGATGAAATCGGTAATTTCATCCATGTAAATAGATGTATGTAATTGTGTTATACACTAGTTCATAAGAAGAACTTGATTAGATAAGGTGTTCGAATGAATGCTAGTGGTATAATGAAACGGGTCTCACTTTTAGAAGAGAACCCTTAGTTCTTGCGAAAATAAATAAATAAGTTAGATTTAATAATCGCTTGAACTAGTTGAGATATTGGAAATATAATGAACTGGGTAAAAGATTTGTTAGACAGTGGCTTAAAAGAATGCCTACCGGGTGATTAGAGAAAATGCTTAAACTAGTTGATAAACCTGAATGTGCATTGTATATACTAATGGGCATTTGACTTTTTAAAAAGTCAAACTGACCTACAATACGATGAATGATAATTTTTATATGAAATACGTAAGGTGGAATAGTCATAATTGATGATGACTAATCTAACCGTCTTACGAATCATGATGATAGTTTGACGCATGACAAGCTAGGTGGAGGCTTGGAAAGGAAGCAGGTCAAGTGTAAAGGAAAAGCGTGCTTCGGATGCAATGTAAGTAAGAGCTTACACCATTTTTATAGTATACATCAGTTGTGTGTGTTGAAAAAGAATAAAGAAAAATTAACGATAGAATTATAATGTTCCGACGTAAACTATATGAGTTGGAACAAGTGAAAATGGTGAGAAACCATAAATAATGGCAAAAAGGGTGAATTGGTAAATTAGTGATGTAACGATGAACTAATAAGAAATTTTGAAACATTACGCCATGGTAAATCGGAATGGGTAAAAAGGGCAAGCTGGTAATTGGATATCATCTCATAAAGGAAAATGGTCATTCAGACTAAACGGGTCAAATGACATTCGTAAAATCATTTGACAATATTAATTGATGATTGCTTGTTGAGTTTTGTGATCACAGGAAATAACACATGTTTGTGTTACTTTAACTAGAAAGATTTAAAGCAAAAGTTATGTAAACGGGTCAATGCTATGACCCGAGCCAGGTACGCGTAATTAGATTTGTGGTTAAAGAAAAATGGTATTTTGGTCAAATAATTGGTAGAAGTTCTTCGTCATAAAATGAGGAACTAAAAATTAACCAAAACACCCTTGATGGGTAAATTGGGCAAACGACCTTTAAAATTTGTTTAGAAAAAAGCATTATGACCAATTGATTCCTTAGGATAAGTATAAAATGAATGATACGGAACGTTGGTGTCCAATGAATTGAAATGGGTATTTTTCCACAAAAAAGACAACCGAGTGGTAAAAACTCGAAATAAACGGTTTGCCATGCTAATCCACCACAATTATAAAGTGGTGGAAGGCAAGTTGATAACTAAAGGTGGTGTTAGGATATAGGCTAAGAAAAAGCGTGATTTAAGCTTAAAAGTGTTAAATACCCTTAACGGGTCAAAACGAGTATATATGCAAAACGGGTTAAGATTTCATAAGAAACCCGTAATTTGAACCATGAAAATTAGTAGACTGATATAACATGATGTCCATGGTATTTTAAAGGTAATAAACAAGTTTGTTTGATAAAATCACAAACAGGTCAAAAGGTGTCGTAATTGAACTTCATGCCGAGAGCTTGAAATCTATAATTTTGTGAATTCAGATGTCGAGTTTTTACTCCATGAGATGGAGAATTAAATTACGAACGCGTAGGGAAAAGAATCACGCGAATTGGATTAGTAGATCAAAAGTTATGACACTTTAAAGTTTGGTTTTCGACTAAAAACATAGTTGGGCAGTAATGCAGGTCCCAGATACGGACCTGCTGGAAATTGGACTCCCCCGCGGCACGCAAATGGTTCTCTACTGTCACCTTATTGGGTTCTTGCAAATTAGTACACATACCAAAAGGCTTATCTTCATGGGTATAACCGGGGCTCCCCAAAGCGAAAAGCTAGGTCCGACAAAACTCTTGTCCAACAGCTCCTACTATTGATTAGACAGCTCTTGCAACCCTTTTGGTGCAAGACGGTAAGAGTGCGTGTAGTCAGGGCTGCCTCTGGCGCGAGATCAGACTGAGATTTCGCCTAACAGTTGTGGAAGTAAGCCCGAAAGTTCCTTGGGTAGCACATCGAAAGAAATCACGAATGGTTTGTGGATCCTCGATCCTCTGTCTCCTCAGCCCTAACATCAGTAACGGTTGCTAGTATAGCGGAGTAATCCCTCCGTAGACACTTCTAGCCTTCATAGCTGAAATGGCGCTAACCTTTGCACCACTCTGATGCTTTAGAGTAAATAACGATTCTCCACACAAGGTCTTCTCCTCACTGGCGTATCTGCGCGATCTCTGGATAACCAATCCACACTAACTACTGTATTGCAACCATCAAGGGTAGTGGAAGGAAGGTCGATGTCGAACACCTGTCCCCCAAGGTCGAGTTTGCATCTCAGCGAACATATAAGGCTTCAATTGACTTGCATCAGCCGACTCCACGACAGGTTCGGTTTCAAGAAGCATCAGGGTTAATAGAACAAAGACGAAGTGAATAACTACCCATCCAAGCTATCGTGTTGCTATTACGCCTGGTATAGGCTATGCCAATACTAAATGTCCTTCCATGAGCTTCATTTCTAGTGTTGTTTTTGTCACGAGAATTTCCAGTACTGTCGTCGTTCCCTTGGTTGTCGTCACCTTGACTTAACACAGTCAATCCTTGTCGAGTTCACCTTCGTTTCCATTCTGTAAGCTACGATCACGAGTACCTTGATGTTGTCGCGACTGTTGTCTCTAATATTGTTGCCAATAACGGTGTCCTGCGTCCTTTCACCAACAAGGTCCATCTTTTCACATTCCGTGCCACGTCCTAAGGCACTACTCATGGTGCGGGCGATTACACAGTCCGCTCTACAGTCAATCGTCATCGATTTTGTCCCGATTGGTTCGTAAGAGTCGACTCCCATGAGTCGCTGGTTGGGGTTAAGGATTCAATTGGAGTCAAATCGTTGTTGTTCGTTGCCGGTAGCTAGGGTCGTTCAAATGCTGAAGTCGGTAAGGTACTACGTTTACCCTCTTGTCCGTCGTTCTTGCAAGTTGACTGAGTAATACACGGTATGTCGCGAGAGTGTTGCAGAAGTGATCGCACTTCGGGATCTAAGGCGTCAATACACTAAGTTCCAACAAACAAAGATAGGTGAGGAAAGTATAGTCCAATCATTTGACGCTGAGCCATCCAACTCAGGGACGCTCGTACTAGCACCTAACATTCTATACAGTTCGCTAGGCGTGCAGATGTGTGATCAGGTGATATTCGATAGCATCGAGATTCATATGGATTCAGAAAAGGGGTGAAAAGATCATGTTCGAGTAGAAGACAATCACTGCTATGACTCCTATAGACTGCTGAGTTCTAACATAACATCAATTAACAGAGCGGAACCCCTCTCACACTCGTTAAGCCTCACTAGGACTCACATGCACCCCACATTATTATTATGTGTGCACCCATAATAATAAGGCAATTTGCATGCTTATCTAAGTGCCTCTTAACTCGCGCTAAAAGGTTCCCCGAATTCGAGCAATAAGACAGATGACGCCACGACATAGATCATGAAAGTTCAAGAAGAGTCGCACTCTTAAAACACGTAACATGGGTTGGTAACATAGCAGTTCATACTGTAGTGCTAAGTGTGCATTCACGTGTGATGTTATTCATAAGCAAACACTAGATATACTATGCAATAGTAAACGAGAAACGAACCTTGCAGTCTGGAGCTGAGTGTCATGGTCGATTTAGGATCCGTTCGGTCATAGTCTGGTTTTATAAAGACGTTTTAAAACCAAGTTCACTATAACCAGTGGCTCTGATACCAAACTGTCACACCCTCAAAATACCACCTAGGGAGTGTCCCTGTTAGGCGTGTGACCACTAGCAATGAGCCACTAATTACATTGACTCATAAGTTTAAAATAACGTTCCATCAATTAATAATGATAAAATTCCAATCATAAGTTATTCAAAAACCACAAGTTCAGCGGAAGCGTTAATGTAACATAATGTAAATACTTTTCGATCAATCATAAGAAATAAATGTTTGATAAATAATCCCATCCGAATAACCATGACCACTCTCGCTCTCCAGCCAGCAAGCTCCTGTTTCAATCACCTAACGACCTGCGAGCATGTAACAAGTGTATCAGACAAAGCTGGCGAGTTCACAGTTTTAGAAAACGTTTGTTACCCGTTGTATGTAAAACAGTTCACTGACAAATGCAAGTAATATTGTTAATATCTCAATTCCGAACAAGACGGCTCCTGATGTACATGACTGCCCTTTCCCACGTACTCCTATCCAGTACTGGGCCCGACTGGGTCATTAGTTCACATCCGTCCTATCTAGGAGCGGTGTGAGGGTGCCAAACCTAAGTAGCGCTACCAACTAATACCCGTTACCCTCCAGGTAACATAATAAGGGACGTACAAAAATGATAGGTGAGAATATTAACCAATATACCCGTTATTACCCAGACCACTGACTGTCCCCAACCACTGGGACGCATGCTCGAATGTAGTGAACTCACCTTGAGTTTGCTCGGTAAGACCAGTTACTTGATCACACTTATTTATTTTAAACCTATGATGTTCACACGTAAGTCATGATCAGTTTACATTCAAGTCAAGCATATTGCTATACACAATACTCACAATAACTACTACAAACATGAACAATACGTTTTCTATTCTAATACAACACAACAATTAATCATCTAGTACCCAATTTCTCATGTTTGCATGCACCTTTTAGTGGGCTTAGTGATAACTCACAAACTAACTCTCATTCAGCCCAATAACCTATCGAAACCCATCCCTCCATGTGTATCCGACCCAACATCTAGGTTCGGGCTTTGATTAATATTTGGGTCCAGCCCAACTTCCTGTTTTGGGCTTATAGTTTAGATAACCATTTATTTTAACCAATAACCCTTCCCTTATTAATCGGGTCACACTTTAACTAATTACAAGTGATGTAAGGTAACCCTTATGTACACTAACAGCAATCAATATCATCATCACATCAGTGTGTTCTCAAATGGTGACAAGCATTTCGATAATGTTATATCCTTCTATCATCAATTCACAATAGTTGCATATAATCATGATGTAATGAATCCTAGTCTACAACCCATACACTATTGCATATGAATATCATCATCAATACCACATATGGCCAACCTAATTGGACCTTCACTTTGGTCACATGCAAGCTGACAAACTAATTATGAATTCTAAGTCATCATTCAGGCTATTTATTGACAATATCCTAGGTCATGTTTAGTCTATATACACCCACTGTTACCACAATATTCGCAATTCGTTCCATGTGTATATCGATCAAGATAACATCACATGACTATGTTCCAGTTTCTTACCACTGCTCTATTCCTATTCGAAACCCAATATCATGAGATCCAATCGGTTTGTTTAGATCATACCATAATCTTCTGTCTATCAACAATTATTCCAACCCTAATCGTTGTTTAGTATCAAACCACATCACTCACTTAATATTACAAAAATACATGCATACATACAGATTATTAATCAAAGTTTCGCACAACAAAATTGCCAACTAAATATCAAATTAACATAGAATCACTAACCAAAGAATTGATGTCTCGAGAGGGGAATGATCTTGAAGTATGCCGATGTGAATAAGGAGTAATAGGGTTTGGTTTGATAAGTTGTGATTTTGAATAGGCATCAAGGTTTACGTACACACAAATATAAGGCCAAAACCTAACTCATTGGGCCGATCCTTGGACCTTATTTGATGCCGCGACCGGGCCCAGTTTGGTCTAAGTCTACGCAGCTAAGTTGGGCTCGGTTGTGCTTGTTTGGGCCCGGAATAAAATGTAACATACTTGCTAACGTGGCCCGATTGCTTGCGGCCTAAACGCGGTGCTAATAATGTTAGTTCGGTAAAGTTGTCATGCACACTAAGGAGATTAATAGGCAAACACAAACGCGGAACGTATAACACATCCGGAGTGAAATAATAAAGAATGTTATTTAGAAAGTTAGACGTTACTAACCTTAAATGTTCAGGTTGTCACAAGGGTTGTTTAAATTTATTAGCCACTAGTAACTAGTTTATTTTTAATATAATTATTCGACCCAAATAGTTTTAACAACTATTTTTAGGTGATTGAAATATTATACTAGTTAATTGGCCTATATATGGGTGACCTTTCTAATAAAATAAAAGTATATAAACTCATATAATTAGACGGGTAGATTATGGGTAAGTTGACTGTAAGAAATATGAAGTACCTGGACGGGCCCAGGAACCGTTTACTAATTAAACTATAAAAATACATTATATTTGAACCTACTCCGTTTGTAATGAAACTTGGTTCAAAATATAGACAAAAATATTCTCATTCTAATAACATATTTATTATTTTCTAGAACGTCATATTTTAGAAGTTATAAACACCAAATAAGTAAATCAGTTGAATTAATTATAATATATAAATTAATAAAATAATATAATAATAATAATCAAAAACATTTCGTATGAAATATAATAATAAAAAGAAAAAGAATCTTAACTTACATTCCAAAATACACGTAGGTGTGAATTCTAATTATAAAAATAAAATAAATCTAAACCTACACACACGTAGGTATGTACGTGTAAGACTTTGAATCAAAAAGCATCCCATGCAAGAAATTTGAAAGTACTATAAATATAGATGGCCGTTTTACAATTCCATTTGCTAATTCCTTTTCTTCTTCTGTATCGCCATCTTTCTGTCCCTTATATATATATATATATATATATATATATATATATATATATATATATATATATATATATATATATATATATATTCTTAAGTATTATACATATAATACTCCAAAGCACTGCCCTGTTTTAAGTTTTTTAACTCCCGATCACCGCTACCCTTTCTGATTGATCTGAGCCCCATAACACATGTCAAGGCTCTGCCTGACTAAGTTCGTTGGGGTTCTGTCTCGTGACATAGGGATAAGGTTGAATTAGGGGTACTATACTTAACACGAGTACAAATATATAAATATATATATTTTTAAATAGCTCAGAAGTTATACCCAAATTTTATACCAGGAGGCTGTCTAGTTGAACCCCAAAGTTACAAAGTGGGTCTATTCTCTTTTCTCACCGTTTTATTCTGTAACAACTCTCACCAAAACTATTATTTTATTTTGTCTAATAGGAAACCCTAATTAAGACCCCTAAGTGATCCTGCATAAACCCTAAAATTTTCAGAACAATTGGAATCAGGATCAGGGCCCCTAAAACTCAAGGGGGTATTCCCTATTGACGATTATCCTTATAAGTTCCTGTCAAAATCGAATTTTGACAAACCGTCAACTCAGCTAAGCTAGTTAGGGACGTGGCTACCCTATGCTAAAAGGGTCCCCGTCACGTGGCACGACAGGGTGTCGCGTGGCGCGACCGCGCCGTTTTCCAGATATAAATAGAGGAGTGTGGGACTTGATTTCTGGCATTCGTTCGACGTTCAAATTCATTTCGTACGTCCAGATATTCACAGTTTACTACAAAACACACACAATTCACGAAACGCTGCCACAATAACAGGGTAATAACTCGATCGCTATTACGATTCAATGTCCGATCGATTGAAACTATCCAATGGATGTTTAAGTGCTGCCCACATTAGGATTATGCTTTGTCATTCGTCGTAAATTCGATGGATGTTTATGTATCGCACTTTGTCATTCGTTGTGAGGGTTTAATCTCGTTAGTTATCGTAAATGTTGTATTAGTTACTGACCTAGTTCGTGTGCATATTGTTTAAATTTAGGTTAAAAGGCAAATCAGTAGGCTAAACTCTGCCCGTATAAATCTGCAATGTGAGTCATTCTCTTTTATCAAAAGTATTTTACAATACTCCATTTTCAAATGTTATAATTACAAGGAGTAAGTCGTGGTTATCTTAAATCACTGGCTAGTGGGGTATTGTGCACATTACTATTTTTCTCCCGGTTAAGTTCATTGACCTAACCGGGATAATCATCACTACTTGGGGTGGGACCCAATAGTGGTATGACCATCGTCACCATTGTGACACGGCGCCAGATAAAAATAAGATAGAAGCCATTGTAATCGCTCTTATGCTGTAATTTATAACTAAGGGTCTTTTTATAAAAATGAATGAACTCACCAGTATTTCCTGCTGACCAAATCTTTTTAAAATGCATTTCAGGTAATTACAGTAGATCAGGAATTAAAGTTGGATGCGGCACCAATAAGGCTTACAGAAGTGGCTTATTTTATCAATTAAATTAAATTAAGAAAAGTTGTTTTATGTATTTGAATTCATCCTATATTAAAGCTACCTTTTGAAACATGGTTTTATCCCATCAATTTAATAAATAAATAAAAACCGGTGTTTTCTAAACTCTGATATTTTTCCTAACTCACGGTTCTGACGAAATTTCCGTTGCACTACTTTTCTAAATAACCACCGGTACCACTTGGCTGCTCGCGGCTCTCGATTCCATCTAGGGTGGGGTCGGGGGTCGTGACAGAAGGTGGTATCAGAGCCACTGATTTAAGCCTATAGGTGTTGTGATAATAATACCTAAGCTTATATAAAAGAGTTAGGAGATTGCTATTAACTGGTAGCACACATGATAACATTTAGACTTGAACTTAAGAAAAGATGCCTTAGTATAAGCTTCGAGATAAGCTAAAATACTTGTGTAAATAAAGCGTGGTAGGTTTTGGTATGCTGTAAGGATAATAACTAGAACGTTGCAAGTATAATAAATAAGCAATAACACTTGACCACTGTTATTTCTTATTTATTAGTACTACTTTTCTCTAGAATATGATCTGTCATATGAAGACTAATTTGCTTAGTCTTTGTTGAAAGTCATAATGCACTTTCCAAATCATGATTTAAGAAAAATACTATTTATGGGAAATATAAATTTATTCTCCGACAAGACTGGGTATGGTGTAGCAGACTCTCCAGCTTGTCCGGATATAACGGGGTTACCTCTCCGGCCTAGAACCGGGTAAGAAGGTATATAATATGTCAAACAAATGACAAGATTTCCCTAAATAGTATCATAACCTGATATCTGACTTGTTTTTGGAAATATGAATCTGTTAAATACATTGACCTTATGAAGGGTATGTATATTACAGCATGTGAAATATATGATTATATAGATAAGTATATCTATAAGGAAATCCAAAAACCATAAAGATTGACAATTTGAATACAGCACAAGCATGTGTGTTAATAATAAATCTAGATTTCTTTATCAGGAATCTCTTGCATATATCTATAATTTCGATATCAAACATTATTTCGTTTGATTATCTGCCTCGTAACTCGAGCAACAATATAAACAATGGAAACCCTTTAAGTTGGGACACCATCAAAAGTACAAAAATTTCCAATGCGTTACCATAAACTATTAACGCAAGTAAGAAGCATGTAAAGTTGTGCTAGTGCACAAGAAAACACATGAAACGTAAATTATACATCCACAGACGTCGAAGTATATCACACCCGACTTTCAAGGCAAGACCTTCGAAAATATGATTGGGGGCGATGACACCAATGCTCATCCCAGCAGTGGGAGAACTACTGATCAAAAAGCGGCACTTTACAACATGATCCTACAAACGACATGAATCTCGCTGAGGTACGTTGAAACAAGATTTCACAACCATCGGTGCACAGTCTAATCAGAGTCATAATTATTGGCATTGCAAAAGAAGTCAGATACCTTTGCAATTCCCCTATTTCCTTTATGACATATATGCCATATTCGACATTCCATGATAATGTCACTTAACAACAGTTATCACACGAAATTCCAGATAGAAGTTCTTATATTTGTTTCGTTGAAATTCTGACTTCTGCATATAATGAGTTGACTTTCGTGTTTCTACTTCCCCTAATGGTCATCATACCATGAGGATTTCTTTTATAGTAGCGAATATTGATTTATTTCATTTCTCGGTAAATTCACACGTTACACATACACTGTTTGTTGCGCATGTGGTTCGTTTGGTTTATGAAGACCACTGGAGGGCTTCATTCCAATTTGTTATTTTATCCAAACTCAAATATCATTTCGCTTTTTACCGCTTTATTGCAAAACGATGACTCTTTGATATCGAGTCAATGAATTTATTGAAAAACTCAATTTCCTTTCGCATACATGGTTTTTGTTGTGACCATGTCCGAACTTTCTTATTAAAACTCGTTTTGTTTAAACCGAGTTCAATTGTTTGAACTTACTCGCATTACATATTCAATTCAAGGTCCCATATGATGAATTGAAGCCATCATATTCGAAATAATTCCAACAAGCACTTCAATTCTCTTGAACTATAACATGCTTGTTTGGTCTTCAACTTCATTAAAACGTTTCTTTGATCACGATCACCTTGTGGTGACGTTTTCACAAAATTGAAGCTTGCACTAATCTCGTTTATACATATCATATCCAGATTTAATTATTTATTTATTTATATTAAATTTGCTTTGTTGGTTTATCCTATAAAAGCAATCTTAACACAATCATGTGCTAAGATAATGATACACAAATTCATGTCATATCTCAGTGTATCTCTTAACAGTTCCTACAACATCGATCGAGCATTTCTTAATCTTTTCGATCGAAAAACATTATTCAGTTGCTTCATTTTCAAATCGAAAATCCTACTAGATTGTTTAAAACAAACATTCGGAATTACTTCGTTGAACTTTCATTTGGTTTCAAGCATGGTGAACTCATTTCAGTCACCGCTATTATTGTTTCGATTACTACGACACCTTGTGGTGGCATTTTCTTTAATTTGAAGCTTGAGCTAATCTCATTTTCACATCTGATATACGAAGTTTAATTTATGTTGGTTCATTATCTTAAAACAGTCTTAATACAATTATGTGTTAAGATAAGAGTACACAAATTCGTATTATATTATGTGTACCTCAAAAGATTCTTTCATCATTTAACAGAAATTCTATAATTTTCATTTGGTCTATTCATCATCAATTGAAAAACCTATAATTTGAAAATTTCTTCATTAAAACTTTCAGTTGATTACAAAAACGGTGAATTAGTTTGGTCACTGTAATTATTGAACTATTTCAATCATTTCGACACCTTGTGGCGTCGATATAAACTTGTAGCTTGGGCTAATCATAATCATTCGAATCATTCAAAATCACATCTATCTTTCGCTTGACTCATCATTTAAAATAATCTAAATGCAATTATGTATTAAGACAATGATACACTAAACTCTATTGTATTTAGGTGTATCCTTGCAATTCAATAAATGTCAACATATTGATTTTTCTCATATCATAATTCGATAGTTGACAATCATTTTCGTGCTTCTATTTCATTTAAGCTTATTAATTCTGAGTCTTCTTCAGTTAGCAATCAAAGTAAGTATTCTTTTGACAATGAATTTTATTGACTCTAAAAATCATTCACAACTTGTAAAAATTCGATTTAGACATTTATTGATCATATATCTATTTTGGCTTGAACCTAGTCACTTTGGAAATTATATCATTTCATCTCGTTCATTTGACATTGAATTTTTTTCAAATAAATCCGTTGAACCATTGAGTCCTATTTATTTTACAACTCATATTCACAAATTTGATATTTTGATTCTATACCATCTACCTTAATATTGTTTTTATTGACTAAAACGTGACACAACTCTAACAGAAATATCGTAGCCCAAATCTCGAGGAGGAGATTTAAAACAAGGTGGGGAGGATGTAACATTCCCATTTTTACTATATAAGAATTTTATGGTTGTTTAAATTTATTAGCCACTAGTAACTAGTTTATTTTTAATATAATTATTCGACCCAAATAGTTTTAACAACTATTTTTAGTTGGTTGAAATATTATACTAGTTAATTGGCCTATATATGGGTAACCTTTCTAATAAAATAAAAGTATGTAAACTCATATAATTAGACGGGTAAGTTGACTGTAAAAAATATGAAGTACATGGACGGGCCCAGGAACCGTTTACTAATTAAACTATAAAAATACATTATATTTGAACCTACTCCGATTGTAATGAAACTTGGTTCAAAATGTAGACAAAAATATTCTCGTTCTAATAACATATTTATTATTTTCTAGAACGTCATATTTTAGAAGTTATAAACACCAAATAAGTAAAGCAGTTGAATTAATTATAATATATAAATTAATAAAATAATATAATAATAATCAAAAACATTTCGTATGAAATATAAAAATAAAATAATAATAAAAAGAAAAAGAATCTTAACTTACATTCCAAAATACACGTAGGTGTGAATTCTAATTATAAAAATAAAATAAATCTAAACCTACACACACGTAGGTATGTACGTGTAAGACTTTGAATCAAAAAGCATCCCATGCAAGAAATTTGAAAGTACTATAAATATAGATGGTCATTTCACAATTCCATTTGCTAATTCCTTTTCTTCTTCTGTATCGCCATCTTTCTGTCCCTTATATATATATATATATATATATATATATATATATATATATATATATATATATTCTTAAGTATTATACATATAATACTCCAAAGCACTGCTCCGTTTTAAGTGTTTTAACTCCCGATCACCGCTACCCTTTCCGATTGATCTGAGCCCCATAACACATGTCAAGGCTCTGCCTGACTAAGTTCGTTGGGGTTCTATCTCGTGACATAGGGGCAATGTTGAATTAGGGGTACTATACTTAACACGAGTACAAATATATAAATATATATATTTTTAAATAGCTCAGAAGTTATACCCAAATTTTATACCAAGAGGCTTTCTAGTTGAACCCCAAAGTTACAAAGTGGGTCTATTCTCTTTTCTCACCGTTTTATTCTGTAACAACTCTCACCAAAACTATTATTTTATTTTGTCTAATAGGAAACCCTAATTAAGACCCCTAAGTGATCCTGCATAAACCCTAAAATTTTCAGAACAATTGGAATCAGGATCAGGGCCCTTAAAACTCAAGGGGGGTATTCCCTATTGACGATTATCCTTATAAGTTGCTGTCAAAATCGAATTTTGACAAACCGTCAACTCAGCTAAGCTAGTTAGAGACGTGGCTACCCTATGCTAAAAGGGTCCCCGTCGCGTGGCGCGACAGGGTGTCGCGTGGCGCGACCGCGCCGTTTTCCAGATATAAATAGAGGAGTGTGGGACTTGATTTCTGGCATTCGTTCAACGTTCAAATTCATTTCGTACGTCCAGGTATTCACAGTTTACTACAAAACACACACAATTCACGAAACGCTGCCGCAATAACAAGGTAATAACTCGATCGCTATTACGATTCAATGTCCGATCGATTGAAACTATCCAATGGATGTTTAAGTGCTGCCCACATTAGGGTTATGCTATGTCATTCGTCGTAAATTCGATGGATGTTTAAGTATCGCACTTTGTCATTCGTTGTGAGGGTTTAATCTCGTGAGTTATCGTAAATGCTGTATTAGTTACTGACCTAGTTCGTGTGCATACTGTTTAAATTTAGGTTAAAAGGCTAATCAGTAGGCTAAACTCTGCCCGTATAAATCTGCAATGCGATTCATTCTCTTTTATCAAAAGTATTTTACAATACTCCATTTTCAAATGTTATAATTACAGGGAGTAAGTCGTGGTTATCTTAAATCACTGGCTAGTGGGGTATTGTGCACATTACTAATTTTCTCCCGGTTAAGTTCATTGACCTAACCGGGATAATCATCACTACTTGGGGTGGGACCCAATAGTGGTATGACCATCGTCACCATTGTGACACGGCGCCAGATAAAAATAAGATAGAAGCCATTGTAATCGCTTTTATGCTGTAATTTATAACTAAGGGTCATTTTATAAAAATGAATGAACTCACCAGTATTTCCTGCTGACCAAATCTTTTTAAAATGCATTTCAGGTAATTATAGTATATCAGGAATTAAAGTTGGATGCGGCACCAACAAGGCTTACAGAAGTGGCTTATTTTATCAATTAAATTCATCCTATATTAAAGCTACCTTTTGAAACATGGTTTTATCCCATCAATTTAATAAATAAAAAAATCCGGTGTTTTCTAAACTCTGATATTTTTCCTAACTCACGGTTCTGACGAAATTTCTGCTGCACTACTTTTATAAATAACCACAGGTACCACTTGGCTGCTCGCGGCTCTCGATTCCATCCAGGGTGGGGTCGGGGGTCGTGACAGTGTTGATCGTAGGTGCATTTTAAGAGTTCCCGGATGAAGATCATGCTAGGAAAATGAACCGAACACACATCTCAATGAAGCTTCCGCAGTTGTTTATGTTTTGTTTTATAAAAAATGGATTATGTAAGGGATGTTGTAAATGTAGGATCGAGTTGTGACCCAAACGATTCAATCAAAAGAGCTCTTGTCCGTTTCAGAAGCGGAAACTAAGAAACAGACTTGAAAAACAGCTTGTTTCACAATTAAACGTCTTGTTTTATTGATATCACAGCTTTACAGATCAAACGACGCATCAGCAGCAGTTCGGTACCGGAATGATAAAAGTTACAAATGATTTCGCTTGGGAGGTTTATATAGAGTTCTAATTCCACTTGAAAGTGGTTGAGTGTTAGTTCAAGCAGAATTAACCAAGTTAATTTCGCTTGAAACTGCACAAGCCTCTTTCAAGCGGAATTACTTCCTTCAAGCGGAATTACCTTAAACACACCCTAAAACCTCTTATTTTCTCGTACAACGCGCCCTGATCTAACAATTCTAATACTAGACTCGATACAAGACGAAGTCGACAAACGTATGCACCAACAGTAAACAGGTTTAAATACTTATAATGTAAAAGTTTGTTAAGTGGCATTTTTCATATAAAATGCTTATTTTAATGTCATTTTTTAGATTTTTCAACAAATGTTGTTTTTGGTTTATAACTCTTGAAGTGTACTTTTTAGATTTTTTTCATGAAGATTTAAATCTTTTATTTCAGAAATATTAATTTCTGTTAATTTGAAAACCTGTTTGATCATTTCAGTTTTGACACTTCTTATTGGAAATTCCTCATCAGAATATAATTTGTCTGAATCATTCAAAGTATAAGCTACTTTGATTGGTTCGTCATTCAAATTAGACTTTGATAATAAGAATTCTTTATTGTAAACCCTTTTAACCGGTGAACTCGGACTCTTTTCTGACGAACTCGAACTTTCAGACTTAGACTCCTGTTTTGACTCTTCATCCATATCTAACACCTGATCAACCACTTTCTTTAATAACTCAGACTCATGATCAGTGTCAAACACTGTGAATGTAACATCAATATTGTCTTGTAATTCATCAATGATTTCAGATTTTAACTTGATGTTGACTTCCTTTTTTAGACGCTCCTCGTTAGGATTCCTGGGAGAATAACTCTCATAGATTGGAGGCGGACACTTGTTATACTTGACACTTTGTGTCTTACCAGCATTTGTGTCTTCCGTTTCTTTATCTTTAAACGCTTCAAGACCTGCAACAGTAGGATAAACACGATCAATCAAATAATCACAAGTTGTATAACTCAACAATAATCGTTTAATCCTTTCACTCTCAATTTTTTCAAGTTCCAACTCCTGCTTCAGCTTAGCACAATCTTCAATATACTCATTGATGACGCTCTGCTTTGTCATTAATGTTGAGCTCATCATTGTCATAGCAGCATCAACCTCTTTGTTTGTCTTGTTCAGACCATCAACTGTTCTATTCAGAACATCATACGACTCTTTTACATACTTGATATCAGACAGTAAATCTTCTTTAATCTTCTCCAAATTAGTGATCTTCTTGTCTTTCTCCTCACATTGTGTACAAGACTCTAAACATTTCAAACATGGTTTTTCAACTTCAACCACTTTTTCAACTATCTTTTCAACCTCGACAGTCTTTTCAACTTCAACAAGTTTCTCAACTTCAACAATTTTTTCTATTTCAACAATTTTCTCTACTTCAACAATTTTCTCAACTTCAACTATTTTTTCGACTTCAACTATTTTTTCCACCACTTTCTCCACTTCAATGATTTTCTCTACTATTTTCTTAGTTGCTGGATCAACATTAGCTTCTCCAGCTTCTGTCCTTTTCATCAGCTAGCATTCTTGCTGCTTCCAGTTCTCTCCTCAATCTGGCAATCTTCTTTTGATTCAGCATCTCCATTTTATCTGCAAAAAACAAATTAAAGCTGTCAGGATCTATGCCTTTTCTAGATGTGTTAAGATATTCTTCTTCATCATTAGTATCAATATCACTTCCAAGATCTGGAAAAATCGGGATTCTTTTCTGATTAGCCTCATCTTCACCCAGAATTCTAGCAACAAAACATGAACCTTGTGGAATATATTTATCCCAGCTAAATCCATCTGTAACTAGACCTGAACCTTGTGGAATGTATTTATCCCAGCTAAATCCCTCTGCAACAAACTCATCATCTTGATCAATTATTCCAAAAAAAACTTTCTTATTTGCATCTTCGATCATTTTTCCATGAGCAGTTTTTGGATCCTTTTGTTGAGGTTGTTGATCAATCTGATGAAAGATTGACTTCTGATTATAATCATTATTTCCATCTTGTCTCCCAGTTGCTTCTTTGTTTTTGCATGCTCGTTTAAAATGGCCTTTTCCTTTGCAACAAAAACAAGTGACTTTCGATTTGTCAAACCCTAACGGAGAAGTAACCATTCCTCGAAACTCATATCTACCAGTAATTTGTTGAAACTTTTCTGCCCTCCTACAAGCACTAGCCAAACACCACTTCACATCCATCAACTCAAGTTCCTCTGCATCAATTTGGTCATAATCTTCTTTTGTAAGCATCGGATTTCCAATCTTGCCAGCAATCAAACTTTCATAAGATTCCAACATAGCAACGAGTGATGCCATGTGTTGCTTGGCTATTTCTGGAGACAAATTTTAACCATTTTGAATGTTCAAAGTAACGTTGCATTGAAGATTTGTTGAATTCTGTTGTTGAGGACTTGATGTTGTATGATTCAGATCAAAGCTTGAATATGAAGATGAAGATCCACCACTCCGTGTCACATTACTACCCTTTGTTCTCGATGAATTGTCAGCACTAAAACCAGTTTGAATCTTTGGACTAGGGCTGGGGGTAGCCTCAAATTTGTTCCCTCTATAATACAAACTGACATCTTGTTGAGCATTTGGATTTGTCATGATAGCAGTTTTCTGAATATCCAATTCATGCTCTTCAATTTTCTGAATGAACTATGCCAAATTCATACTCTAAGACTTCCTCATGTGTTTCACAATCATCAAATAAGTTCCCCACTTATGTTGTGGTAGTGCTTCAGCTAGTTTATCGACCCACTCATCATCATCTTTCTCCATGTCCAATCTTTTCATTTCCAATACCAGATGACAATATCTATCAATGGTCTGCTTTGTTGTTTCATGGTCGAAAGCTGAAAACATATCAAACGATTTCTTCAATAACGCCTTTTTGTTTTTGATCATATCTGCACTTCCTTTGAATTTCTAGATCAATGCTTCCTAAATTGACCTAGCTGTATTATTATGTTGGAGCAAAACAAATATATCTTCTTTAATTGCTTGTTGAAGAATACTGATAATCATTTTCTCACTTGTAAATTTCAATTTATCACTCTCTGAATAATCATAAATAGCTTTTTCAATCCCACGTTCATTCTTTGGTTTCTCAAAATCTTTCAACAATGAACACCATGCGTCAAATTTATAAGCTTGCACCCAGTTCTCGAATCGATTTTTCCATCCTTGAAAATCTTCAATGTACATGAGCTTTGGTGGTTTCTGATAAGTCCTATTTCATTCTCACTGTACACTGTTTCAGCAGCAGTAACAGGTGCAATCGGTGTAGCAAACGCATTGTAGAATTCCTCATCCATGTTTCGGAAAATTTTTCACAAAAACTCAGGTTTCAAACGGAATCAAGCACTGAAGCGAAATTAGATTTGAAGCGAAATTATCCCTTTCAAACGAAATCACATTCAAACGGAATCACCCTGAAGCGAAATCACTAATTTCGTTTGAATCAGCACACTTTCAAACGGAAACACGCCTTGAAGCGGAATAAACTAATTTCGCTTGAAACAATTCAAACGGAATTATACTTTGAAGCGGAATCAGGGTATTTCAAGCGGAATAAGGTCAACTTTTCAAGCGGAAATACGATTTCAAGCGGAATCAACCTACTAATCTCGCTTGAAATGCTGCTGACGTCATCTTTTGCGATCTGGATTTCAAACGGAATAACGATTTTTACCAGTTTTAAGCCGAATTAAGTTCCAATTCTTTCAAGGATTACTTAAAACACAGTTTCGCACTTAATATGTGAAATTCAAGACTTTTTTACCGTAAAAACTAGTTCAATTTTGAAAAGAAGGTGTAGAAGTCAGAAATATCGGCTGTTTTGGTAAGAACTCTTCCTCCTGAGCTCTGATACCACTTGTAGGATCGAGTTGTGACCCAAACGAGTCAATCAGAAGAGCTCTTGTCTGTTTCAGAGGCGGAAACTAAGAAACAGACTTGAAAAACAGCTTGTTTCACAATTAAACGTCTTGTTTTATTGATATCACAGCTTTACAGATCAAACGACGCGTCGGCAGCAGTTCGGTACCGGAATGATAAAAGTTACAAATGATTTCGCTTGGGAGGTTTATATAGAGTTCTAATTCCGCTTGAAAGTGGTTGAGTGTCAGTTCAAGCGGAATTAACCAAGTTAATTTCGCTTGAAACTGCACAAGCCTCTTTCAAGCGGAATTACTTCCTTCAAGCGGAATTACCTTAAACACACCCTAAAACCTCCTATTTTCTCGTACAACGCGTCCTGATCTAACAATTCTAATACGATACTCGATATAAGACGAAGTCGACAGACGTATGCACCAACAGTAAACATGTTTAAATACTTATAATGTAAAAGTTTGTTAAGTGTCATTTTTCATATAAAATGCTTATTTTAATATTATAGTAATGATAAAAAATTACTATGGGTGTTACATTTCATTATTGTTTTTCTTATAGAATGTTGAATGTCAAGTCTAACATGGATACATTCATTTCGAAGTATTCCAAGAAGCGTTCGGAAATTCCTACTATGAATAGGTATGATATCTTAAATACCAATATTTTATATGTTTTTGTTTAAAGTTGTTGACATTAGGAATTTATGCATTTTTGTTCTTTTGTACAATAGGTTGTTAGACTTTATGCAAAACTTTGTTTGCTCTGTTATTTCCTATTTCATCATCGTCTGCCCAATTGGGTACGTATTTCAGATTCACGTTGTGTACCGGAGTTAATTACATAATGGTAACCTTAGTACTTATCGTTTTTTATTAATTGTCTTTTCTTATGCTAACAGACAATTGCTTATTATTGTTGCAGATTAACCGACATACGCAATTCCAAAATGGTCGGTGTTTTTTTGTTGTATCAACCGACATGCGTAACCGCTTATTAAGCCCTTTTGGTCATAGCCGGTGGTGGGAAAAAAAACTATCACCAATGGGGTGGTGTTCCATTGGCAAAGACAAAACCTTTAAACACCTTTGGGGGAGAGGTCTTGGGTTCATGTCCCATAGAGCACAGAAGAAATTTGCCGTTTAAAAAAAATCATTTTGTAGTACGTAAAAATTCAGCTGAGCTTATTGTTTTTGTAAAAGTGTTATTTGTAACAACTTTACTTTATATAATGTTAATTTACAACAATTATGTGTATGGTTGGTTGTACTCTATGTTTTCTTTGTACTTTATAAACTAAAATCATGTAACAACAATTAGCGGTTCGTATGTCTTACGAAAAGTTTACGTTTAGGGGGGGGGGGGGGCGCTCAGTGATTGCACATTGTGAGTGTCTCACCACACGTGGAACACTGCCGCTACTCAAGGTGACCACGCCTGGTGGTGATAACGCGTGAAGATTTATTCCCAAACACTCCCTGCTTCATTCTCCTTCACATGATATCATGGGTGTGGTGAGTGATGGTCACTCTTACTAAAATCCATCACTAGTGATGTAACCAAATTCGATAACATGACGGAACATGATTGAGTGTGGTGAGTGATGGAAAATAGAGTGCCCCAACCCCTGATGTGTTTTCGGCGCCACACACGTGAACATAAATTTAGTTAAACTTAAGTTACAAACTTGAAAATCTAGAAGTCAAATAAAAGGCTCATTCTATACGCACCCCCTATTACTGATTACACCCCCCTTGTGAGAGGAAAACTGTCGGTCCCACGCAGGCCCCACCTGTAAGTATGTGAGAGGAGGGGGGTGTAGAAAGTAATAGGGGGTGTGTATAGTAGCACCCCAAATAAAATCATGGGCACTAGTTTTTTTTTTTACTGTATCGATCTAATTATCTATAGCTGGACATGACTTAAAAAAAAGTAAATATTAGTTCACAACTAACCATCGTCTCTCTCTTTATGCCATCTCATTCAACCATATATATCATCAAGCCGTCACCGGAAGCGTAAACCACAAACAAAATGGGCAAGACTAAAAGATTCTTCAAATCCCAAACTCACCACCATCTCGCCGACCCATTACTCAATCGATCACCTGACACGCCACCTCGTTCCTCCACCACCGCCGTCGCTCACTACGATGTTTCCGGCCAACGGGCGGCGCTTAAAATACAATCTTTCTACCGAGGTTATCTGGTAATTTTTCATCATTGTTTTTTACCACGGCAAAACTTTTTGTCCGTTTACAACCTCTTCTTGTTCTTATGTAATTTTTTAAAATCACCAATGACAAAAATAAACTTTTTTTTTTAATATAAATAAAAATAGAGTAAAGCTCAATTTTCGTTTAGTCTAATTGTTTAAAAATTGCTCTTATCATTCATTAGTTTGCTGATTTTAGCAGTTTTAGTCCACACTAGTGTTAGATTTTAACAGCCCATATCATTAACGGTGTGGACTGAAACTGTTAAAATCATCAAACTAAAACCGTTAAAATCAACAAACTAATGGACGATAAATACAAATTTTAAACTATTGAATTTAGAGTGTTAAAATCAGAAGATTGAGGTTTATAAATATTAAATATTACTTATAAAACAATTTATGACACCCATTTTTTCAACATATATATCTGAATAAAAGTCACCCATTTGAGTAAAAATAAGAAAGTCACCCATTTGGTTCCCAACAGGCAACAACAAATGAGGTTATCTCTCTCTTTTTTTTTTTTTTTTTATAAGTAGTGTGAAATGTCGAAACTATTTATGAAATGAATTTATAGGCGAGGAAAGCATTACGGGTGATAAGGTCACTGGTGAAGCTTCAGGCAATGGTGAGGGGTCGCATTATAAGGAAACAAGCTGCTAATGATTTGAGAAGGTTGCAGGCTTTGGCTTGTGTCCAGGCTCAAGCCCGTGCGCGAGTTCAGGTTACCGAGTCACGCCAATTGTGCACCAAGGTTGCTTCTTCTAGACATGCAATGACCATTTTACGACACTGGGTTGTGCTCGGGTTGACCCGAGCATGACCTGTTTAATTTAATGACCCGAGCATGACCTGTTTAATTTAATGGTTTAACCCACCAACATGTTTAATTCCACATGGTCGACTCGCCTATCTGTTAAAATTAAATAGATTGACCTTTTAACCTGTTTTGACTCGTTTAACCCATTTATGCAACCCGTTAACAACGTTTACATGTTTAGATAATTATTTAACATCTAACTTTATATCTACAGTTGAAGAAAGCGGAAAACGCTTCAAAGGCAAGTCCACTTAAAGGCTCGGTCTGCATATCAAAGCTTTTGGAGTTGCTATAACTTATAGACCAGCATGTTATCATTTTGTGAATGTAAATGATAAACAAGTAATTTTTGGGTTCTTTGAAACCATAACTCTTTATCTACGTTTGGAAGCCTTTAGCATCCAAATGCTTATGCTAGATGTCAAGAAAACAATCTACGTATTACTATAGCATCATGGTACATGTAACCAATTTTTGTAAATGCAATATCTATATATTAGGCTATGTAGCACGGCAACGGGTACGGGACTGGGGTTCGGAGACGATACGGGTACGCGTAACGGCAAAACAGAAAAATCTAAAATACTGATACGGCAAAAAAAAATAAAGATATATTAAACAAAGTCCATATAATGTGGTATGATCTTAAACTTTGTGCTATTTTTATAAACTTAAAAGTTCAGGGATCAAATGTAAACTAGTCAAGATATAGGGGTTAAATGGAAAAAAAACCAACTTTTTACTAAACTCTTCGTTAAAAGTTAGCGCTAAGAGTGTAATAAAAGAAAACCAGTGGGTGTAAAGTGACAAAAAGACAATTTATTAAAAACTCTACAAAAATGAGAGCGCCGACCCTTTCTTTCTCATCTTCCAACATTTGTGGGTGCTTTACCTATACAGAACTACTATTCCGGCGAGATTCTTTAGACGCAGAATGACCAGAGCTGCAGTTTCTCTGGCGAGATAATCCGGCAACAATGGATACGTTTGGTTGGCATCCCCCGATTTCAGGATACGTTTTGGAAACGTCCCCAGTCGTCCCTGCGGTGTTGTCGTCCCCAAACCATCCTCGGGACGGGTACTAGAGGCTCATAACCATCCCCGTGCTTCAAAGCTATTAGGCTTCTAAGTTCTAACAACGCAATTTTTTAGTTGCAATTCAAAAGTAGGCTTTCACTTGAAGCTTTTCAGTTTAATGCAAAAAGAACAAATCATTATTTACATACTACTAAAATTTATTATAAAAAAGATTTTAACTAATGAAACCACCATAATCTAAGAAATAAATTATGAGTTAACCATTGTCATTATAATACCTTCACAATTATTTCAGAAAAAAATATATATTATCTCCGTATAAATTATGGGTTAACCATTGTCGTTATAATACCTGTTTTGACTCGTTTAACCTGTTTTGACTCATTTAACCCATTTATGCAACCCATTAACATTGTTTACAAATTGTTTACAACCCAATTTACATGTTTAGATAATATCTAACATCTTAACTTTCTATCTACAGTTGAAGAAAGCGGAAAACGCTTCAAAGGCAAATCCACTTAAAGCCTCGGTATGCATATCAAAGCTTTTGGGGTTGCTATAACTTATAGACCAGCATGTTATCATTTTGAAAATGAGAATGTATATGATAAACATGTAATTTTTGGGTTCTTTGAAACCACAACTCTTTATCTACATTAGGAAGCCTGTAGCATCCAAATGTTTATGCTAGATGTCAAGGAAACAATCTACGTATTATTATTGCATCATGGTACATGTAACCAATTTTTGTAAATGCAATATCTATTTATTAGGCTTCTAACAACGTAATTTTTTTTAGTTACAATTCAAAAGTAGGCTTTCACAAGAAGCTTTTCAGTTTAATGAAAAAAGAGCAAATCATTATTTACATACTATTAAAATTTATTATAAAAAAGATTTTAACTAATGAATCCACGATAATCTAAGAAATAAATTTTGGACTAACCATTGTCATTATAATACCTTCACAATGATTTCAAAAGAAATATATTATCTCCGTGTAAATTATAAAAATATGAATAGTGTTTTTTTTTTTTTTTGTCATTTAGTCTATTTCGTTATTTATTGTAAACTTTTTAATTTACAACTTATTTAGTTAAAGTTTAACTATTGTACTTTTTTTATTTTACTTTAAACAAATCATATTACTACCCTTAAATAGTTTTTTAACGAACATTTTAATACTGTTTTAGACGTATTTTTAATTTTTTTTCTTTGCTTTAACTGGTGTGGCGAATGCTTTTTTTATTTTAGTTTTTTAACGAACGCGTTGATACTCTTTTAAACATATTTTTTAACTTTTCTTTTTCTTTGCTATAACGAGCGCATCAAAACTAACCGAGTTTCTATCGATTTCTTTTTCGTTACCTTTGTTATTTACTATACTGTTTTACCTTTTTTTATTATTTGATGTTCAGAGCCGAGTTACGATACAAATAGCATAACCCATTTAGATATCATTTTATTTAATTTTACAAAATTATTTATCGGTTTTCATGGTATGCTATACGTTCTGAATTTCAATCGCGTCTATGCGCAACGCGTGAGTAAATTGTTGAATCAGTTCTGTTTAAACATAATGGAAAACATGAAAACATACCTGTTACAGCAGACAGTGCAGAGGAGAATCCAGTGAGAGAAGAAGCCATAGAGTTCGACATCTTAGTCAAGGTGATCTGGTTCCTCCTTAGGGTGTAAACTGATGATGGTGATGATGAAACCGAAAAGGGTATCGGTTTAGGAGAGGGAGGTCGATATTGATGTTATGAGAATTAGGTTATGTGTCTAACCTTAGAACCTTTACATAAGTCTCTTTATATAAGCACCCAAGAGGAAACCTAATTAGTTAATAAGGGTAATATGGTCCATCAATAATTACCAACTAATTATTTAATAGGTTATTATATATTTTGATCTATATTATGTAAATGATTATAATGGCTACTAGATTAAATATTAAAACATAATATATTAATCTTACATTCTCCCACTTAGCCGAGTAATCATTTACTATGAGTATTAGATAAGCCTGATCAGGAGTTAACACTCATTTTAGCCTTAAACAAGAATTATAGCAGAGAAATACAGCCGTTGAATCATTATGCGACTCAGGACCCCCATTAGTCATAACATACCCTTAATTTAAAACCTAATCGTTATGATCAAAATACGCATAAACCCTTTTGTTTGATTTGTAACTTTATTTGTCTATATGCCATTATACCGGTTGAACATATTCTAAGAGACATACAAAATCAAACTGAGCAAATTTCATTAATCATAAAACATAAGCTAGTACAATATGCTAAACAAGGTCTTTACTAAATCCCATATTCCGAACATGTTCTTCATAAACTGTCACACCCCGATATTTCCACATATTACAGGTGGGCCCGGCGGGGAGTATCGTGACGTAGTTGATATCATCATTGTCAATACACACAATATAATAGCACGGCGGAAGACTTGGTGAATAAACTATTACAAACCATAATGTCTGAGTGTCCAAATGAAAGAATATATAGACTGGGTTGTAATAAGATCCACATGCAGATTATAAATAAAATACAAGAAACGGAAATAACAGACTCCAGGTATCTAGGGATTTGCAAGATCCTCTTATATGACACCTAGTAGCTCCAGCCTATTTACGAGAAGTACCTGTCAATCAGTCTTTAGAAAATACGCCAGTTTACACTGGTAAATACAATTAACTAGCACATTTGAAAACATTTATGAAAATTGATTTAAGTGCACAAGGCACAAATCATTTAAAACTTGGGACAATTATTTAAGATAATCTTGTATACAGATTTATATGTTTGTCATACAATTGAGGCCGGTTGGAAGTCCGTCTTGATTAATCGACTCACCACTTATAGAACCCACAAAGGAGTTATCCCCAACATGTGGGTTTATATTTTAGCATTTGCATCTGTCAGGTATATGCCTACACCCCGTGCATAGGTCGTGGCCATTTTCAAATGAAATGAGCCAAGGATTTCCAGGACACGATCGTATTAACCCCCAATGCTTATGTTATCAAACAAGACAGATTAAAACAGGTTATGTAATTTATTAATCACAATCCGATTAAATGATTTCATACCCGACCAAGTGGTATTATTATAATACCATATCCTAAGCCCGTAAAAGGGAAAATAAGTTAAAAGTATTTACCTGAGCTAAATGTGAGAAGTAACTCAGTCGTATATTCCTAAAGCTTTATGATAATACCTTCTACTGAAGCTACTCAATCTGTATGGAAGGTTTAATAACCTATTAGGATGTTAACAGGTCTTTATTAATCACAATCCGATTAAATGATTTCATAGCTAGAAAGAAACTTTACGGTTCTAAACGCTAGATTAAGCGGAGACTGGAATAGAATGTGGTTTAGACCCAAAAAGTCTAGATACTTGTATAATATGGGTAAACTAAAAACATTCTGGAATTTGAGGATTTAATGATAAGGTTAAGCCCGTTTCGGCTATTTTACGTAAACTAGTCACATAAACCGATCCGAACGCATAAATGCATAACGGGTAACCAAATGTCTTATATACAGGTCTCAATTGTTATTATGCTTAAAATATGTTAATACATCAGTAGGATGTTAACATATATGCCCAAAAAGTATTTAAAACCAATTTAAGTCCCGTAAGGGCATTTTGGTCATTTTAATGATTATAAAAGAGATTTTATAACAAACTAAGGTTCTGGTCTTTGGTAATCAGTAAAAATATTTATTTCATCACATTACATCAGTAGGATATTATACATATGTGAGGTTTACCATTTATGACCAAACTTTGCCTCGAAAGGGCATTTTGGTCATTTCATATATGCTTTTAAGGACATTTTTGGAAGTCTGAGTTCATGACTTATGCTTACTGTAATAATATTGAAATTTGTTTAAAAATTCAGTAGGTAACAAGTCTTAGGTGTTAAATATGGGTTTAAACCATACTATGCACCTAATTAGTGTAAAACTCGCTAATTGACGATAATCAAGATGTTTATGTAAATATGAGATTTTGATCAGTTTTAAATGCTCAAAATAATTTATTTAATGTATGAAATCAGTAGGAAAAGGTTTGGCATTCAAATCATTTGTTAATCTCATTTTATTCATGAAAGGGGTATTATCATCATTTACCGAATTACACAAGAACTCTATGATTTAATCAGATTATAATCTGACCAAAAATCCTAAAAATACTTAAAAATAATATCTTAAGAGTAGGTAATGAGTTTTGGTTCAAAATCCAAGTTTAAACATGTCTTATGCAAGATATCGCAATTTAATTAATAAAAAGCTTCTAATTACGATATTGAGCATAACTTATGTTTGAGACCAAGAACTGATGTCAAATTTTTGGGACAAGTTTATATACCAGTAGCAAAGGTTTTTATCCTCTCACATTTCTAAAATTCTCAATTATATGTCAAAAGGGCATTTACGGCATTTATAAGCATATTAACAAACAAGAGCATATAATTCAAACTACTAAGGACCAAGGAATATAACTCCAGAGGGTTATACTACTATATAATGTGGTCCTAATGGAAGCTTAAAACATGGGAGAATTATGCTTAATCGGGTCAGAACTGAAAGTCAAAGCAAAAGTCAAGCTTTTGCGACTTTCGGTTATAAACTGACCTTAAACAGATAATTGTCGGGTTAGACCTGTTTAAACATGTTCTAATACTAATTACCAAGTTATTAGAATGTTAAAATATAATTTACAACCTCTGTTTTATTAGTTTAAATCATTTTTAAAGTTTCTGTCCAGTTTGACTTTTTGACTAACTAGTTTGACCCGACAATTAACTAGTCAAACGAAATAATTAGGAGATGCCCTTTTAAGGGTTAATCACCTACCTTAATATGGTCCCATAACCACTTTTATTTCGGTCAGTGGCTGGGCCATTTATGATTAAACCGAAAGTCAAAGTCTTATTACGATATATTTGACTTTTCGGTTTTTAAGCTAATAAAATGAACTAAGCAGGGATTAAGACACTTACATAAGGTCCTAGCTATCATTTCTACACTTCTTGATCTTCTCCTAGTGCTTGCTATCTCCAGAAATGAGCTTTGAAGTTGATGCAACCAAATGAGCACTTAAACACAACAACTAAAGTGTCTTTATATAGCAAGATACCATGCATTAAGATGTTTGCAGCAGTTTTGGAGGCTTCTAGGATCACCCCAGGCGTCCTAGTGGTAATACAATACCGTCATACAGCCCCTGGTATCAATTAGAATGAAGTTAAGTCGGTTCTAAGCTGAAACTTGCAGTTGTCAACATTTTTCTGCGCTGGGTACTTCTACGCGGGCTGAGTAAGACTCAGCAAGAGTCTACGCGGGCCGCGATGACCTTCTGATCAGGTTAAAACATTTTAAATTTTGGCAGTTTCAGTCCCTGGCCCTTATAAACTTAATGTAACCTCATTTTTGGCATATAAGGCCCTTGTAGTTAGTTTGTATAGGTTCAAGGGAGTATGTCCAAACTCCGTTTGGCCCGGTTTCGTTAAATATCACCATAAACACAAGTTTCATCATATTGACACTTTTAACCCAAAGTCTTGAAAACTTGCTTAACGATCTCGAAACCACTTGAAATTTATACCACTTATTCTTGAGAGTATATTTGAATATTTTGAAGCCCCGGGTTCGATAAAAGGTCACTCAGAGGTAAGAATTAACATGTTGACACGTTTAACCCATGTAGTTTATTATCTTCCGATTATTTTCTTGAACGGCTTCTTATATTCAATTAATCACTCATTTAAGAATATATTCTTCGTATATGGCCATTCAGAGGCACAAGTTTGGCATGTTGACACTTTTAGTCCCTTCGCATACATATTTTCACCGTTTGTCAACTTTAGTCCTTCAAACTCAATCTTTCACATATTTAGAGTTTAGGACACGTGTCTTTACATAATTGGACACGTTTTAATGTGGTGTTACATCCTCACCCCCTTAAAAGAAATCTCGACCCCGAGATTTACTGGAATAAGTGAGGGTACTTCTGTCGCGTAGTGGACTCAACTTGCCACGTATATTCAGGGACTCTACGGGAATCCCGTTTAACCTTTACTATAGGCATGTGCTTCCTTCGGAGCTTTTTAACCTGACGATCCTCGATCTATATAGGTCTTTTAACAAACCTCAGGCTTTCATCAATCTGTACGTCTTTATGAGACACAGCTAGCGAATCATCCGCTAGACATTTCTTGAGATTACAGATGTGGAACACATTATGAATTCCACTCAGCTCTTCAGGAAAGTTTAGCTTATAAACTACACTGGAGACACATCTGATAATCTCGAATGGTCCGATATATCTAGGGCTTAGCTTGCCCTTCTTACGAAAACGCATCACACCTTTCCAGGGTGATACTTTTAGTAAGACTTTGTCACCCACCTCAAACTTTAGAGGTTTCCGCCTTTTATCAACATAACTTTTCTGCCTATCCCTGGCAGCTTTCAGGAGATCCCGAATTTGAACAATCTTGTCCGTCGTTTCCAGAACTATATCAGGTCCTGATAACTGAGCTTCTCCTACTTCGGCCCAACAAACAGGCGTTCTACATTTCCTTCCATACAATGCCTCAAAAGGCGCAGCCTGAATGCTAGTATGGTAGCTATTGTTATGGGAGAACTCGATCAAAGGTAGGTGGTCATCCCAACTACCTCCCAAATCAATAACACATGCTCGAAGCATGTCTTCTAGGGTTTGAATTGTACGCTCACTCTGCCCATCTGTTTGAGGATGGTAAGCTGTGCTAAAATTCAAACGAGTGCCTAATGATTGTTGGAAACTTTTCCAAAAGTGAGAGGTGTATCTAGTATCTTTATCAGAAATAATAGACACCGACACTCCGTGGAGGGATACAATCTTATCTACGTATAACTGGGCTAACTTGTCGGAGCTATGAGTCTCCTTGATGGGTAAGAAATGTGCTGACTTAGTCAGTCGATCAACTATGACCCATATAGTATCGTTTCCATGCCTTGTTTTAGGTAACTTGATTATAAAATCCATGGTTACCATTTCCCACTTCCATGTGGGAAGTTCTGGCTGTTGTAGCAGGCCTGATGGCTTTTGGTGTTCAACTTTAATCTGAGCACAAGTCAGGCACTTAGCTACATGTGTGGCAATAGATTTCTTCAAACCTATCCACCAATAATTAGCTTTCAAATCTTGATACATCTTGTCACCTCCAGGGTGAACTGAGTATTTGGAGTTGTGAGCTTCCTGGAGGATTATATCACGAAGCCATCCATGAATAGGAACCCAAATTCTTCCATTCAATTTGAGGATTCCGTCCTTTCCAGGTGATAACTGTTCAGCAATTACACCTAACTTTTCATTTGGAAAATTAGCTTCCACAACAGCTTCCTTCTGGACAGCTAACAGCCTTTCATTCAGGCTATTCTTCAGTTCAATGCTCTTGGCATTAATCCTAATAGGTTTGACTCTTTCCTTTCGGCTTAGAGCATCAGCGACTACATTCGCTTTGCCAGGATGGTAGCGAATTTCACAATCTTAATCATTTAAAGTCTCCATCCAACGGTGCTGTCTAATATTGAGCTCTTTTTGATTGAATAAGTGTTGGAGACTTTTGTGATCTAAATAGATAACACATTTAGTTCCATACAAATAATGTCTCCACAACTTTAGTGTGAATACAATGGCACCCAACTCCAAATCGTGGGTGGTGTAATTCTTTTCATGCACCTTTAGTTGTCGTGATGCATAGGCAATCACCTTGCCCTTTTGCATAAGTACACAACCCATACCAGTGTGTGACGCATCACAGTAAACGACAAACTCTTCAATTCCTTCGGGCAATGTCAACACTGGAGCGTTGCTCAATTTCTGCTTAAGAATCTCAAAGGATTCTTGTTGTTTTGGACCCCAATCAAATTTTACATTCTTACGGGTCAAAGAAGTCAATGGTGCAGCTATCCTCGAGAAGTTCTCAATGAATCTTCTATAATATCCAGCTAAACCCACAAAACTGCGAATTTCTGTAGGCGTCTTTGGTGCTTCCCAGTTCATAATGGCTTCTATTTTGGCGGGATCTACTTGGATGCCACACTCACTAACAACATGTCCAAGGAATTGGACTTCATGAAGCCAGAACTCACACTTGGAGAATTTAGCATACAACTTCTCCTGCCGAAGCAATCTTAAGATACATCGAAGGTGTTTCTCGTGGTAGACTTGGCTACGAGAATAGATAAGTATGTCGACTATAAAGACAATGACAAACTTATATAAGTACGGCTTGCAAACTCTATTCATGAGATCCATGAATGTTGCTGGTGCATTAGTGAGTCCGAAAGGCATTACTAAGAACTCAAAATGTCCATACCTTGTTCTAAACGCTGTCTTAGGCACATCTTCAGTTCGGACCTTGAGTTGATGATATCCGAATCTCAAATCAATCTTCGAGAAGAAGCTCACCCCTTGGAGTTGGTCGAATAAGTCGTCGATCCTGGGTAAGGGATAACGATTCTTGATCGTTACCTTGTTTAGCTCACGGTAATCAATGCATAGGCGCATTGATCCATCCTTCTTCTTCACAAACAATATAGGAGCTCCCCAAGGCGAATAACTGGGGTTGTATAAAACCCTTTTCCAGTAAGTCATCCAATTGAGACCTAAGCTCTTTCATTTCAGTAGGCGCTAGACGATAAGGAGCTCGTGCAATTGGTGCAGATCCTGGCAGAATGTCTATCCTGAACTCAACTTGCCTCTCTAGAGGTAATCCAGGTAATTCATCAGGAAAGACATCAGGATACTCGGAAATAATTGGAATATCTTTGATCTTAGGCTTTGGTTCATCAACAGTCACTTGTGCCATGTAGATGACACATCCACTTTTCAGACACTTCAATACCTTGAGAATAGAAACATTGTTGGGCAAACCATATTGTGTATCTCCTTGAATAGTGACAGATTCACCAGCAGGGGTTTTGATGTTAACAAGCTTTTTTTCGTTGGCAATTTGGGCTTGGTTATGCGACAACCAATCCATGGCTAAAACCACATCAAAACCAGCCAATTTCATTGGCAAGAGGGATAGCGGGATAGAATGGTTCTTAATGGATATAGAGCATCCATCAAGAAGAGTTGAAGCTGTTTCTAAGGTACCATCGGCAAGCTCTACGTCATATTTTATGTCTAGAGTCTTAATAGGCAGATTCAGTAACTTACAAAACTTATGGTATACGAAGGACTTATCAGCACCTGAATCAATAAAAACTATAGCATAATTATTATTAATGAAGAAGGTACCTGTTATGACGTTCTCGTCATTCACCGCCTCCCTTGCATTCATCTGAAAAACCCTAGCATTGTTTTTCTTCACCTCATCGGGCTTCTTAGCATTCTTGGGGCAATTGGTCTTGATGTGCCCCTTTTCGTTGCAACCGTAACAGGTTGCATCCTTGATGTTTCGGCACTCCACAGACTTGTGCCCTTTCTTCTTGCAAATCCCACATGGTTTAGCTTGTGGGTCCTAGTTGCACTTCCCAAAGTGCCTCTTGTTGCAAGTCTTGCACCTGGGCTTGTCACCTGACTGCCCTTTATTGGAACTAGAGTTCCCTTTTGTTCTTCTTATTCGACTGATGGGAATGGTCTTCCTCCCTCTTTCTTTTCCTGTCATCAGTGGTTTTCTTTGCCCTACTCCTCACAACATCAAGAGTAAGGGACAAAGATAGATCTACAACAGATCTATAAGTAGTAGGCTTTGAAGCCTTGACATTTCCTTTCACTTCAGGTGCTAAACCATCGATGAAATGCGCAATGCGTTTGGGTTCTGGGGTGACCAAGTATGGTACAAGCCTCGACATCGAGTTGAAACTGGTCACGTAGGACCTACAATCCAAGTCCTTCATCACCAAAGTGAGGAAATCAGTCTCTATTCTCTCGACTTCATGCTGAGGACAGTAAGTGTCCTTCACAAGATCAACAAACTTGTTCCATGAAAGGTTATACAGAGGAATTGTAACACCTCGAAAATTCACGTCCTATAATGTATTGACACGTGTCATAAGCTTGAACGTGTGAAATTATATTTAGAGGGACTAAAGTTGACGAACATGAAAAGTATGTGGATATACGAGTTCAAAATGTCAACAGTGAATAATTATACTTTATAATAACCCTACATAATGTTCATACCATCAAACGAATAAATCATGGATCATACGAAGCTAAAAGTGAGAGATTACAAACTACAGGGGTTAAATGTGTCAACATGTTTAAGTTATACCTCTGAGTGACCTTTTGACAAACCCGAAGCTTTGTAACGGTTAATTATGCTCACTAGAATGCACGATATAAATTTCATAAAGATTCGTTATCGTATGAGAAAGTTATGATCAAATTCGTGTACAAGGGGGGTTAAAGCGTCAAACTGCTAAAGTATGCCGATTTGTATGTTATCGGACCTCCCGGAATATGACCATGAGTCAAACATACCCTATTCATACTTCTCATAGCTTAGATATAGGCTTTGAGGTGTTTGGTGCGCAAGAATAAACTTTTGGGTCATTCAGGGACTAAAAGTGTCAAAAAGTGCACAAGTTTGCATTTTCGCGCATAACCTACGTTCTGAATACATTCGGACATCCAAAAATTTATGTAAGCATGACTATATTATGCTTTAGTCTTCGCCATAAGAAAAATCCATTCGTCGCGTCATTTGGATCGTTTTTCGCGCTTATGCGCATTCCGTCGTAATTAAGCGAACATCGCGACCGTACGGCCAAACGAACCGACATCCGAGACATTTTTGAACATGTTTTAAGTTCCCTATACTTTAACTTCATTTTAGAGCTTTGAAATGGGGTTAACGGGCCTTAAACGTGTCGAAAATGGGCTGAATGCATGACAGGGACCAAAAGTGTAAATCTGCCAAACTAGGGCCTAGCGGTGCGCTACACTTTTAGCGTAGCGGTGCGCTAGGCAGTGACAGACCAGATTAAATGTATTTAACATCAAGTTGCAGCTGATTAATCCTCATCCACACATTCTAATCTGTCTAGTCAGCTGATAAGAACAAGTTCTTAGCCACCACAACTTTGTGACAAGTGTACGGCTCGGATCGTGGCACGATATTCAAGAAACGATCCTAACGGCTCTACTTTTCCTATAAATACCCACCCCCCTTTGGCTTAAAAACCCACAAATCTGATCATTTGTGCTCTAAGTTGGAACTTTCGTTTCATACCTGAGCTATTTTGATCGAGATTAGCTTTCGGGGACCCTTCGTAAGTATTCTTTCGTTCTTTTATTGCTTTACGAGTCCGAAAGTCAAACTTTGTTTGACTTTCTGCATTGACCAGTTTATGGTCGATGCGAAGTTCGTTTGAACTTCATAACGTGAGCGTGATCACGAAGGTTATAGTCCCTAGTGACTATACCTACTGATTACCACGTTATCTAGGCTCAGTGACGAGCCGTAGTTTCGGCCAGAATACGTATTCTTGCGTATTTTGTAACCAAACTACTTATGGGTATCAAAACCGTTTGTTTTGATACCAAACTTGTTTTCTAACTTAGTTAAGCATGTTTCAACATGCTTAGCTCGTCACTTTTAGTTTAGTGCTTATATAGGGTCGTAAAGGTAAGCGATCTAAACAATCGCTTATACTTTCGAACCCGACCCGTTTGGTCGATCATTAGGATCCGACCAAACACATTAAGTGACCTTATGGTCACATCATTCGAGTAGTTGTATGACAGGTAGTATATATGCCTTAGGTAAATGACCAAAATACCCCTACGGGGCTTAAATTGAGATTAAACTCGTTTTGGGCATAATGGAAGGTATCCTACTGATACCACAACATATTTAAGGCATATTAACTAAGGAAAACCTGTAAATGACTCTATGGATACCCGTTACGCTTATTACGCGTTTGGTTAGGTTTATGTAACAAGTTTACATAAATTAGCCGAAACGGGTCAAACCCTATCGGTTTTATCTCAAAATCCAGAATGTGAATGATAAACCCATATTAAACAAGTCTTCAAACTTGTCGGGTCTAAATCACATTCTATCCGGTCTTCGCTTATCATACGTACGAACCGTATCTTCCTATAAGACTAACCGGTCTAAGCTTAGGCTTAATTAAAGACCCGTTAGCATCCTAATTAATTATTTATACCATCATTCCAGACTAGAGCTTTCCGGTAAATGGTACCTACGCTTACTTAAGTGAATACGGCTGAGTTATTAATTTCTGATATTTAAGACAGGAGCTAGCTCAGGTAAATACTCTTAACTTATTTTCCCTATACGGGCTTGGGATACGGTACTATAAAAGTACCGCTTGGTCGGGTGTATGTAGTCATTTAAATCGGATTGTGATTAATGTACTTACATAACCTGTTTAATATGTATTATTTTATTATTTGGTGTATGGCCTTTGGGGGTTAATGACCATGTCCCGGATATCCTTGGCATCATTTTACGAAATGGCCACGACCTAAGCACGGGGTGTAGGCATACACCTGACAGCTGCATTATGAAAAAAACTGGTAATCCACTCCGAGGTATCATCCTTGTGGGCATTATACCGGAACTGGTAATCCACTTAGAGGATGATAGCCCGTGGGCATTATACCTGTGGCGTGTCAGTTAATCTAGTCCGGCCCTACAAACCGGCCCTAACGGACGACAAATAAGTAAAACTGTATACAAGATTATATTCAAATAATTTTCCCAAGTATAAAAGGTTAATTTTGCCTCTGTGCATTTTAATCAAAGTGTCAAAGATATTTTGTGCCACGTGCATTCAAATCTATTTTCTTAAACTCTTTTCAAATGAGTCGATTGAGTGTATTTACCAGTGAAAACTGACGTATTTTCCAAAAAGGTTAAGTGACAGGTACTAAACGAAATTGGCTGGAAGCTCAGGGCGCTAATAAGGAATCTTGCAAGTTCTAGGCGTCTAAAGTCTGTTGAACAAATGATATGTTTTAAAGATCCGCCTGTAGATCCTTTACTTTCCGTTGTAATACTGAATATTACTTTATATTCGGAAATGTAATAATGATTATCGTTTGCTTCCGCTGTGCATTCATATATATTGTGTTGTTTGACTATTATGTTGCCAACCATGACGTCACGATACTCCCCACCGGGCCCACCGGTGACACGTGGAAAGTCGGGGTGTGACAGGTTGGTATCAGAGCCAACACTGAGTGAATTAACACTAGCCTTTAGTGTTTAATCTCAGTTACACAATTGCACAATTCTAAACTTCTGAGTCTAGACTTAACTTAGGAATATTCTCAATCCTAATCTTGAAGTTTTGCTTCCAAATTTTTATATATTGGATACGTCGCCAAGCGAAGAAGCTGTAATAAGAATTCTCCACATCTGGAGCCTTGAAATGCTGAGCTTCGTACCGCGACCAGGATGAAACGTGCGACCAAGGAGAAAGCCTTCAAGAATTGAATGAAGAAGAAACTCCTTTGCTGAAGATCGTTTCCTCAATAGTCCTTATAAGGACATATTTACCTTTTCAGTCCCTTCGAGGACGACATTATTCCTTTTAAGTCCCGCTTAGGGCAACTTTATACTTTTATTTTTATATAATGGAATGATTAAGTTTAAACTTTCATTCTAAATAAGAAATATTAAATAAATGAAAAAATAATATTTCCTTTTTGCAAGATCTACCATTATAATAAAATGGCAAAATCTAAAAGGGCAAGACCTAGCCTCGGGTCAATTATAAGACCGGGCCAAGATGGTAAGACCTGTTTAAAAAGATTCAATTCCCTGTTAACATCTTAAAACATGTTAACACTCCTGGCAGATGTGATTCATTTAAAATCACACACGTCATTTTTATATGGAATTCTTCAAAAGATTCCTAACCCAGTTTAATGATCTCTAAATCCTGGGTTTACATCATCAATTAAGATGATCATATTTTAACCATACGTGGTAATATAGTGCCTACGGGCCTTGCTCATTTCTACATGAGCCAAAATACAGTGGTAGCTATGACTCCCTGTCAGATAAAGGTAATGAACTAGGTTCAAACCTCAAATGCTTTGATTCTCTGAAATCCTAGCATATAATTTATAATTGTCCTTGTGACTAGGCCTTTTGTGCTATTAAATAAAACAGTTATTGTTGCTTTGATTCTCTGAAATCATAAGCTTATAATTTATAAATGTCCATGTGACCAGGCCATTGGTGCCACTAATAAGACTGTTAATGTTTTATAATTAGGATAAATTATAATAGAAATCCTAAATAAATATGATTAATAAATTAACCAAATATGGTCTCTGTTTACCATGGTTAATGAATTTCCCTAAGGGGGTAATCCAGTAATAAACATCTCTTATAAGGGAAGTGCCTACGGGCTATAGTTAATGTCCTCTGAGACTAAAAACAGTGGTAGCCTACAGCTCCCTGTCAAGAAAAGGTAATGAACTTTGATTCAAACCTTAAGGCCACGATTCTCTGAAATCATGGCTTATAAAATTTAACCTGTCTACGCGACAAGGCCATTGGTGCTATTATTAACTTATGAATTAGGATTTATGATAAAAATCCTGGATAAGATAAATATCCTTCCTTCTCTGTCAGTATGCAATTGAAGGGAATCTTAAAGGTGAAACCTAGCCTACGCGGCCAAGATGGTGAAACCTACTCAAGGGATTCAGATCCTTGTTAACACCTAGGAATGTGTTAGCACTCTTGACAAATGTGATTCGAGAAAATCACAACAGTCATCCTTATATTGGATTCTTCCAATTCTCAAATCTAGCCTAGTGATCTAGGAATCATGGCTTATATCATCCTATAAGATGATCATAATATAAACATCCGTTAGTGATGAAGTGCCTACGGACTAAACTTGTTGTCCGATAAGACAACGACAGTGGTGGTCCTTGACCTCCTGTCTAAAATGTTGGACTATGTCCAAACATAATAGTCTATGTGATCAATGCGATCATGACTAATATCATCTAATACGATGATCATATTACTTAACATCCTTTAGTGATGTCTTGCCTACGGGCTATAATATATTGTCCATTTGAGACATTGATGTTGTTATCGTTATGATTCCCTGTCCAAGGTGGTGAGCTATGCTCAAGCCTAATAGTTCATATGATCAATACGATCATGACAAAAATCATCAATACGATGATCAAAAATTTTAAACATCCGTAATGATGTTTTGCCTAAGGGCTATATTAGATCGTCCAACTGAGACAAGGCAATTGTAATCTTTTGTGATTCTTTGCCAAGGGGGTGAGCTATACTCAATTCCCATAGTCTATACTATCAGTGTGATCCTGACTAGTATCCTCAGTATGCTGATCATAATATTAACATCCCCCGTGATGAAATGCCTACGGGCTATACTTTATTTTAGAGTCGGTAAGACAAAGATAGTAGTGATCTTTATGATCCCCTGTTCAAAATGGTGTGATTATACCCAAACCTAATAGTCAATATGATCGATGTGACCATGACTAATATCATTAGATACGATGGTTATATATAAACATCCATTAGTGATGTTGCTTGGCATATTTTTCTGCCAAAAGAATCGTCCTTCAAGACGATGACAGTTGTAGTCTACGACTCCCTGTCCAAAGGTGAAGAACCACGTTCAAACCTTGAAGCCCTAATCTAATAAGATTGCGGTTTATAAATTCAGGTCCTTGGTAATAGACCATCAAGTTATGTTTTAAAGTCATTCATGACAAGCCTATGTGCTATAATTGGTCATTCGTGACAAGTTAACATATTAAATGTTAACATTCCTGGTAACATGCCTTTGTACCAGATTGGATGAAAGTCCTTATAACAAGGCCGTTTGTGCCATATCTAAATGTCCTTTGTGACAAGGCCTCCGTGCCGTATAATCATTTATGTCCTTCATGACTGTGCTTTATGCCATATTTTTCTACGTCCCTCGCGACAGGCTTCTATGCCATATATGTATATAAATATATAACCGAAGTCATGAAAGGCTAGCCTTTGAGCTATTTATAATCGTCCTTGTGACAAAGACAGATGTGACATTATGGTCCCCTGTCAAGCAAGTATTGAACTCGCTCCAAACTTTGCATGCCATTGATGGTCCCGTTGTGACCTAGGCTAAATATAATGGAATTACGTTCAAATAACATTCACTATGAATGTTCGGAACAGAATAGCCCATACGGTTTATGAATACCATGGCTAATTTAAATCAGGTCATCAGGATGATGACTAATAATGGTTAAATCTTGGTGATTGGTACCAAGTTTCGAGTATGGAAAACTCGGATGAGGTTGACGAAAGTCGCAATACTAATAAGGCGACGAAAGTTAATAAAACTACAAACGTAAACCTCAATATTAATTGAGTTAATCTTCAGGCTGTGGTTGACACAGCATTTGAAAGGACCATGGAAAGATCATGAAATAATCTAAAAGAGCCGAATGCTCCTCGCTCTGAATTTCATTTAAAAACCATGTTCAATTACTCATGAGAAGAGGTTTTGTTCACACTTCGTATATGAAGGATGAACCAAAAGAAGGAGAATAACTCCCAGAAATCTGAGATAGAGAGCAAGTACAGGCCTAATAAAAAGCAACGAAAGTTCGGTAAGAAGCCGGTACACCTCTGAGACTGCTTCAGCATTAATAGATGGATGTTTTATATCCATTAGGAATCATTTTTGATGTCCTAGTTCCGTTAAATACAAGGACTCAATTTAGTGATAAAAATCAAGCCCATATTGTGGGTAATAAGAAGCAATTAATTATCAAGACTCCTTATGAGACAACTCTCATGATTATACGTATCCGTATGATTTATATATAAAAAAAAAAAAAAAAATGGTGGAACTGGCCGTCCCCGGATTCGAACCTGGGTCTAGGCCGGCCGCACCCTTTCGCGCGCCTAGCCAACTGAGCTAGGTGCCTAGTTTGTAAAACTTCCATTATTGAATAAATATAAGCACTTGTGCAATAAACTTCCTTATCATTTATCAATGATAATCTCTGCGAAGTGTCCTGTTTTTAATACAGGCAATAATAAATCTTCATGAACCATAAACTTAGCATGATTTTTTTTATTATCATCCACAAGGTATAACTTACCAAGGAAACCATAGTAACCGATTCTTCTAGTATCGGCAAGGAATCCTTCCGAAAAATCTAAGAGTACTCTTTCTTCGCATAGAGTACGACAACATATGTTATTTTATTTATTTTCTCATTGTTTTCTATCGCCTACGAATGCCAAACTATGTTTGATAAAAGTGTCATATGAGGATTGGCGTATCCTAGTGTGTCCCATAGATTAATTCCATGTCTGATCAGCATGGAGGTTTAATACATGGAACCCCTGAGATATCCCAATGGTCATATTGTACTAAAGTCGACTAGTGGTATTCAAAGAAGATATCCAAAAATGGAAATTTTTTTTTAATGTTCCCGATTAAGGAAGTCGTGGACTTATATCATAAAAGTGTCACTCATTTGACACGAACAATGATGGATGAACTGGAGCCTGAGATATGGAAAATCTCTGTAGCCTCCTTGTATCTTAATTATTTTCTCATAAGTTTTCCCTGCTTGCCTCCTGGAAGGCAGGTAGAATTAAGATTAGCATCCCGCTGTGGGATGGAGTATTGTGAAAACTCCATATTTAGTCAAAACCTTGATTAAGTAAGTTTTAAAACATAGACACATAAAGCCTGACTCAATATTCTGAGGGTTTTATGATATTAAATAAGAAAGACGGTTCATATTGCTTATGCATACATGCCGCAACCCTAATTAGGCAACGATTAAGAATCGCCATCAACTGCCCTGGATCGTCGATTTGTTCGACTAGCTGTAAGGATTAACTAATTCTTAAAAAAAAAAAATTGTTAAGCAATGGTTGGGATAACCATCTCACCTTAAGATAAGCTTTCCTATAATAGTTGAGATATAAGTATCAAGGCTACTCATTTGGAGACCTTGCATAAATGAAATGTTAAAATATCTATTGTTAGGACAATAGATTGGTAAGTCCAATTATCAGGATCTGAAAGTTGCATTGGAAACAACAAATAAGATCACGCAAATTCATAATCATCTGTAAGATGCCAGAATTCGGCAGAAAATCAAGGATGAATGAAAATAGCAAACCTCCTAAATTCTTGATCTAGGAATAAGGTTCAACAAGAGATATCACCCTGAAAGGGTGTGTCAAATCTGTTAAATTATCAGGCTAGTTAAGCTCTGAATATATATAGAATCATTCGAAGGAAATCGAATGTATCAAGATCAGGTAGCTTATAAGCTAAAACCTATTTAAGGAGCTTGGCGGAGCTCGCAATACATTACACATTAGTGACTGAAGGGTGTGTTTCGCCAATAAGTCAAGAAGCCCTATCACATAATGTTATGCAAATTTATGATGTGATGAGCATCCTGTATCGATTAAGGATCGACAGGTTAAGAAGCTCCAAAAAGGATATATGTACCTAATATAGGAGTCACTTTAGGAGCTTGGAAAGACTCCAGATATGTTATGGAAGTTAAGTCCATTATGCGACAAAAAGTACTCCCATCATTTTAGCAAATCTCGAGGTCGAGATTTCTTTTAAGGGGGTGAGGATGTAACACCTCGAAAATTCACGTCCTATAATGTATTGACACGTGTCATAAGCTTGAACGTGTGAAATTATATTTAGAGGGACTAAAGTTGACGAACATGAAAAGTATGTGGATATACGAGTTCAAAATGTCAACAGTGAATAATTATACTTTATAATAACCCTACATAATGTTCATACCATCAAACGAATAAATCATGGATCATACGAAGCTAAAAGTGAGAGATTACAAACTACAGGGGTTAAATGTGTCAACATGTTTAAGTTATACCTCTGAGTGACCTTTTGACAAACCCGAAGCTTTGTAACGGTTAATTATGCTCACTAGAATGCACGATATAAATTTCATAAAGATTCGTTATCGTATGAGAAAGTTATGATCAAATTCGTGTACAAGGGGGGTTAAAGCGTCAAACTGCTAAAGTATGCCGATTCGTATGTTATCGGACCTCCCGGAATATGACCATGAGTCAAACATACCCTATTCATACTTGTCATAGCTTAGATATAGGCTTTGAGGTGTTTGGTGCGCAAGAATAAACTTTTGGGTCATTCAGGGACTAAAAGTGTCAAAAAGTGCACAAGTTTGCATTTTCGCGCATAACCTACGTTCTGAATACATTCGGACATCCAAAAATTTATGTAAGCATGACTATATTATGCTTTAGTCTTCGCCATAAGAAAAATCCATTCGTCGCGTCATTTGGATCGTTTTTCGCGCTTATGCGCATTCCGTCGTAATTAAGCGAACATCGCGACCGTACGGCCAAACGAACCGACATCCGAGACATTTTTGAACATGTTTTAAGTTCCCTATACTTTAACTTCATTTTAGAGCTTTGAAATGGGGTTAACGGGCCTTAAACGTGTCGAAAATGGGCTGAATGCATGACAGGGACCAAAAGTGTAAATCTGCCAAACTAGGGCCTAGCGGTGCGCTACACTTTTAGCGTAGCGGTGCGCTAGGCAGTGACAGACCAGATTAAATGTATTTAACATCAAGTTGCAGCTGATTAATCCTCATCCACACATTCTAATCTGTCTAGTCAGCTGATAAGAACAAGTTCTTAGCCACCACAACTTTGTGACAAGTGTACGGCTCGGATCGTGGCACGATATTCAAGAAACGATCCTAACGGCTCTACTTTTCCTATAAATACCCACCCCCCTTTGGCTTAAAAACCCACAAATCTGATCATTTGTGCTCTAAGTTGGAACTTTCGTTTCATACCTGAGCTATTTTGATCGAGATTAGCTTTCGGGGACCCTTCGTAAGTATTCTTTCGTTCTTTTATTGCTTTACGAGTCCGAAAGTCAAACTTTGTTTGACTTTCTGCATTGACCAGTTTATGGTCGATGCGAAGTTCGTTTGAACTTCATAACGTGAGCGTGATCACGAAGGTTATAGTCCCTAGTGACTATACCTACTGATTACCACGTTATCTAGGCTCAGTGACGAGCCGTAGTTTCGGCCAGAATACGTATTCTTGCGTATTTTGTAACCAAACTACTTATGGGTATCAAAACCGTTTGTTTTGATACCAAACTTGTTTTCTAACTTAGTTAAGCATGTTTCAACATGCTTAGCTCGTCACTTTTAGTTTAGTGCTTATATAGGGTCGTAAAGGTAAGCGATCTAAACAATCGCTTATACTTTCGAACCCGACCCGTTTGGTCGATCATTAGGATCCGACCAAACACATTAAGTGACCTTATGGTCACATCATTCGAGTAGTTGTATGACAGGTAGTATATATGCCTTAGGTAAATGACCAAAATACCCCTACGGGGCTTAAATTGAGATTAAACTCGTTTTGGGCATAATGGAAGGTATCCTACTGATACCACAACATATTTAAGGCATATTAACTAAGGAAAACCTGTAAATGACTCTATGGATACCCGTTACGCTTATTACGCGTTCGGTTAGGTTTATGTAACAAGTTTACATAAATTAGCCGAAACGGGTCAAACCCTATCGGTTTTATCTCAAAATCCAGAATGTGAATGATAAACCCATATTAAACAAGTCTTCAAACTTGTCGGGTCTAAATCACATTCTATCCGGTCTTCGCTTATCATACGTACGAACCGTATCTTCCTATAAGACTAACCGGTCTAAGCTTAGGCTTAATTAAAGACCCGTTAGCATCCTAATTAATTATTTATACCATCATTCCAGACTAGAGCTTTCCGGTAAATGGTACCTACGCTTACTTAAGTGAATACGGCTGAGTTATTAATTTCTGATATTTAAGACAGGAGCTAGCTCAGGTAAATACTCTTAACTTATTTTCCCTATACGGGCTTGGGATACGGTACTATAAAAGTACCGCTTGGTCGGGTGTATGTAGTCATTTAAATCGGATTGTGATTAATGTACTTACATAACCTGTTTAATATGTATTATTTTATTATTTGGTGTATGGCCTTTGGGGGTTAATGACCATGTCCCGGATATCCTTGGCATCATTTTACGAAATGGCCACGACCTAAGCACGGGGTGTAGGCATACACCTGACAGCTGCATTATGAAAAAAACTGGTAATCCACTCCGAGGTATCATCCTTGTGGGCATTATACCGGAACTGGTAATCCACTTAGAGGATGATAGCCCGTGGGCATTATACCTGTGGCGTGTCAGTTAATCTAGTCCGGCCCTACAAACCGGCCCTAACGGACAACAAATAAGTAAAACTGTATACAAGATTATATTCAAATAATTTTCCCAAGTATAAAAGGTTAATTTTGCCTCTGTGCATTTTAATCAAAGTGTCAAAGATATTTTGTGCCACGTGCATTCAAATCTATTTTCTTAAACTCTTTTCAAATGAGTCGATTGAGTGTATTTACCAGTGAAAACTGACGTATTTTCCAAAAAGGTTAAGTGACAGGTACTAAACGAAATTGGCTGGAAGCTCAGGGCGCTAATAAGGAATCTTGCAAGTTCTAGGCGTCTAAAGTCTGTTGAACAAATGATATGTTTTAAAGATCCGCCTGTAGATCCTTTACTTTCCGTTGTAATACTGAATATTACTTTATATTCGGAAATGTAATAATGATTATCGTTTGCTTCCGCTGTGCATTCATATATATTGTGTTGTTTGACTATTATGTTGCCAACCATGACGTCACGATACTCCCCACCGTGCCCACCGGTGACACGTGGAAAGTCGGGGTGTGACAGGAATCTTTCCAGTGGATTGCACCAATGCTTTCCACCAAGTGAGGGCGTTGCCCTTGAAATATTGAGACACAAACTCAACTATGTCTTCCTTAGCACATCCACTGATATCAATCACAGTCTCCATTTCATCTAACCACTTCATACAGTCTATTGCTCCCTTTTCTCCTGTGAAATCTCTCGGTTTAAAGGAGACGAAATATTTATAGGTACAACCCTTGGGGTACCTGGGAGTCTGTTCGAGGACAACCTGCCTCTGTGGTTCACTTCTCTGATTAGACGAGTGTTGAGACTCATCCTTCTTCAATATATGCGAATGAGATAGGGACTTTGTGTGAGTCTTGGACCGAACATTACTCGGCTCCTTGAACTTATTATCCACAGCTTGAGCAACCGATGCGGTTATCATCGCTTGTAATTCAGCACCAGTTATATTAATCCTGGTATTATTGTTTCCTTCTTCAGGATGACTGTTTGCTTCGTCAGAGCCAGCCATGATTTGAGTACTAAATCAAACAATAATTATATATTTAGATTATATAATGAATCATCGCATTGATGATTATATGGTCATGGTATTATTAAACCATATAGACCATTTTAAAAATAAATAAATCAATTTAATTATGATTTGCCTAGGCTACAACTAAACCATTATAAGCAATCAATAGGATATAATCCTTTATATTTATTAGACAGGGGATATAAATCACAACTGTCAATGTCATGAAAGACATTTTCATCTAGCACAAGGCTCGTCTCGAAGGACATTTAGATGGCACAAAAGGCCTTGTCACAGGAATGATTAAAATATAATCATTGATCTCTTGGATCAATGATCTTTTAAGGGTCGAACATAGTTCATCGCCTTTTTGACAAGAAGTTTATAAAATAAAACTATCATTGTCATTATTACACCTTTGCTTATAAGCATACATCCCAAATGGGTGTTTTGGTGTATACATCATATTGATGTTTATTAGCCATGATTCACATTGATCATATAGACTATGATAGTGACTTGGAAAGATCCAAGTACATTTGGAAGCTTGTGTGGTCTCTTAAGCCGCACAGCCAGGAATGTCAACATGTTTTCAGATGTTAACAGGGAGTTATGGTCTTAAAAAGGTTGTACCATCATAGTCATTATTATTTTGGCTAGGTTATACCTTTAAGAATTTCTTTGGCAGATTAGTTTAAATTGAAATGATATGGCACGATGATGTAATAAAATACATATTTAAAATTCAAAAAGAAATTCTATTAAATCATTAAACTATTACAAAGGTGCCCTAAACGGGTCTTGAAATGAACATACTGCCCACGCAGGGGCTACAAAAACAAAAATAAGTCCACGCAGGGACTAGGTACAGAAAATAAAATGTCCTCACAGGAACTTGATTGAAAAATACAATACAAAATAAAGTAAACAACTTTCTATTTCTTTTTGCCTTTGATGAGACTCGCAAGGCCCTTGAGAAAGCTGTTATGCTTCTTGTTGGTTTCATCTGCTTTTTGCTCAACCCTGTCCAACCTCTGCATAATTTCTTCAGTTTGCACCTGTTGAGGAGGAGGAGGTTGCTGGTAAGGTGGGTATTGATACCCTTGCACTGGATATCCAGTTGGATAAACTGGAGGATAAGAAGAAGGATAAAGTGCATTGTACTAAGCTGCAGTAATATATGGATCTTGGGTTCCATAACCCGCAGAAGTTGGGTATTCAAAGGGGTTATACCCAGACGAACCTGGGTAAGTCGGTATCAGGTTTTCAAAACCCACTGGCGGTGGCGGTGGTGCATAAGAAACCGACGGAGGATCGTCTTCCGACACCGCATGCGAGGGTCCACCCAATTGTGGGTCCTCAGGGATAGGAGGGTATGAGCTTGAACCTTGAGGGGAACTGAACCGTGGTCCCCCTCGCACGGATATTCGTGCATTCCTCCTTTGCCTCGGCGGCTCGGGAGGTGGTTGAGGTGGTTCCTCAACGGGTAGAGGTGGTGGAGAAACTGCTTGAAGATGCGGCTCATCCAAAGGAGGTTGAGCAGGAGAGTTATGATATGAAGGGGTAAATGCCCATTCATGTTGGTTCCACCTTTCAGCAAACGAGTCTGGCCCTCTGTGCGGCGATCCTTGGTATGGAGAATCGCTAGAGATGCTGATAGGGTGACCCGGTGTTCCAGTTTGCAGATCTGGATCAGGGTCGTCATCCATTTCCATCACCTGGGAAAAGTGATCCTCGGGTCCTAGTGGATTGAAACCCAGAAAATCGTTGACATTGTCGTTAGGGTTGAACTAGGCTGGAGAATAAGTGGAATCGGAGTGATGGAAAGAATGGGAGTGCAAAGAATGGTAAGATTGGTGTGAATGGTGAGAATGGTGTGAATCTTGTGTGTAATGGGAATGATGGGGCTCGTCTGGAACATGCTTCCCCAATGATGGATGAAACGAGGGTGATGAACTCAACGAGACCGAGTGTCTCGCGGGTTCAAAAGAATGACCCAATGGTCACGAGAATCCGTGCTAGAAAATGTCGCAGACGGAGTGCGCCTATGGGAAGGTCCTGCATGTCCTGATGGTCCACCTCTCATTGGACCCTTTCCCTTGCCTCGTACACGTGGTGGCATTATCGATAAAACATATCAAAACAAGTAAATAAAACATAAACAACAAAAGGAAAGTTAAGAATAAATCCTAGGTCATTAGACTAGACTGGGAAGTCTAAGGAATGTGCTTATTGTGTCATTTAGATTAAACACAAAAGGTTAGTGTTTAATTCACTCAATGTTGGCTCTGATACCAACCTGTCACACCCCGATATTTCCACATATTACCAGTGGGCCCGACGGGGAGTATCGTGACGTAGTTGATATCATCATTGTCAATACATACCAGATAATAGCACAACGGAAGGCTTGGTGAATAAACTATTACAAACCATAATATCTGAGTGTCCAAATGAAAGAATATACAGACTGGGTTATAATAAGATCCACAGGCGGATCATAAATAAAATACAAGAAACAGAAATAACAGACTCCAGGTATCTAGGGATTTGCAAGATCCTCTTATATGACACCTAGTAGCTCCAGCCTATTTAGGAGAAGTACCTGTCAATCAGTCTTTAGAAAATACGAAAGTTTACACTGGTAAATACAATTAACTTACTCATTTGAAAACATTTATGAAAATTGATTTAAGTTCACAAGGTACAAATCATTTAAAACTTGGGACAATTATTTAAGATAATCTTGTATACAGATTTATATGTTTGTCATACAATTGGGGCTGGTTGGAAGCCGGTCTTGATTAACCGACTCACCACTTATAGAACCCACAAAGGAGTTATCCCCAACATGTGGGTTTATATTTTAGCATTTGCATCTGTCAGGTGTATGCCTACACCCCGTGCATAGGTCGTGGCCATTTTCAAATGATATGAGCCGAGGATATCCAGGACACGGTCGTATTAACCCCCAATGCTTATGTTATCAAACAAGACAGATTAAAACGGGTTATGTAATTTATTAATCACAATCCGATTAAATGATTTCATACCCGACCAAGTGGTATTATTATAATACCATATCCCAAGCCCGTAAAATGGAAAATAAGTTAAGAGTATTTACCTGAGCTAAATGTAAGAAGTAACTCAGCCGTATATTCCTAAAGCTTTATGATAATACCTTCTACTGAAGCTACTCAATCTGTATGGAAGGTTTAATAACCTATTAGGATGCTAACGGGTCTTTATTTAAGTCAAGGACTTAGACCGGCTAGCTAGAAAGAAACTTTATGGTTCTAAACGCTAGATTAAGCGGAGACTGGAATAGAATGTGTTGGGATTGAACCCTATCAGAGGAACAGATAATTAAAGCCAAAACTGGATCAGAGCAGTGGATCAAGAATAAGCAGACGATTACAGATTAGTTCATGCAAATCTTTCCCCTTGAAAGTGGTTTCATATCTGCTGACCTCCTATCTGCTGATCTTACTAAGTGCTGACCTACAACTGCTGCTTTGCATTTACTGACCAATGTCAAAGACTGATGGAAGACCAAAGCTCTGCTGACTCAATCTACTGCCTTGAGTCAAGTACTGCTGATCCGGACAAGCACTGCTGGGTTCACAGCAGTGGAAGGATGCAGCAGCTGTTTAAGTGTCTTTTATGTAATGAATTGTAATAGCAGTAGTTAGTACATCAGTGTTTGTATAGATCAGAGGTTAGAGTTTGTTAGGAGGTTAGATGTCACTTTCATGGTGATGCCAGCTAAGATGCTCAGTGGTTTGCAAGTGCCTATAAATAGTTCAGTACTTTGTACTGTTCTATTAGCTCTTTCACCACATCGTCTTCTTTGCACGAACAAACTACTGAGCTCTGGCTGAGGGGGAGTTTGCATTCATTCATCAATCATTGTAATCGGTGTTGAAACAAATTCAATCTTTCGATTCATTGTGTAAAGATGTTTGATAAAAGTATTACTCTCGTTTGATTGTATGCAAAGTTTGTTTTCATCTTAATTCCGCTGCACAACTCTTTCATTTCCATCTTAATTTCAAACGAAAATACAATAAAAAAGAAACTCAGATCCAACAATTGGTATCAGAGCTTGGACAGTCAAATTTGATTTAACAATCATTTTGACGTAAATAGTTCAGCTCATAACAGTTGATACTGATCGTTTGTTCGTCCGTTGAAAAACAGAGCAAGGATTAATCACCATTAAAGTTGATTTCTCAGTGTCTGTAAAACAACAAGAATGACGTCACAATCTCAAGATGATAAAAACAACATCGGCTCACTTTTTAAACCACCTATGCTAAAGAGAAATGAGTACAACATCTGGCAGAGGAGGATGGGTCACATCCTCGCTTAACAAAGCACAGGTTGTTGGAGGTCTGTCATTTATGGTCCCCATGTTCCTTCAGTGCCAAGCGCTGAAGATGCTAAAAAGTTCGTTCCAAAACCAATTGAAAATTATACCGAAACCGACTTTCAAAAGATCGAACTAGATGCTAAAGCTTTTAGCATCATAGCATCAGCGCTGCCCAATGAGATATATGCTGGACTGTTATACTGTAACAGTGCCAAAGAGTTATGGGACACACTTAAGGAACAGTTTGGTGGAACTGAAGAAGTCATAGAAAACAATAGGGAAATCCTGAACCAACAGTATGAAACATTTTGCTACGTTAAAGGTGAATCACTAACGCAACAATTTGAGCGTTTTAGTTGTCTCATCAGTGAACTGAGGCTTGTTAACACCACTTTTACAAACTCAACTCAAAATAGCAGGTTCCTCAGGTCACTGCCAGAAAAATGGGACACCATAGCTTTTGTCACCCGAAATTCATCTGAATTCAAGGATCTGACCTTGACCCAACTCCATGGTCGACTCCTGACCTTCGAAAGGGAGTTGAACCAGAAAAGGAGGTTACAAGAGTCAGGAAAAGTTACCGATGATTACACTTTCGGTAATACTGCTCTTCTGGGTCAAGAAGAATCTGGGAGCAGTGGTAAGGATCAGGGTTATGATTACTTCATTGACATAACTGCTGGTGCAAATTTTAACAACCCTGATCCTCACTCTGCAAGTTATGCATTCACTGCTAACGAAAACCAGATGTCAGACAACTTAAGTTTTGAACTAAATGATTTGCAACATTTTGATCCCACTGATTTAGAGGAAATGGACATCCTGCATCAACTGGCTTTGCTAAGTGTTAGAACTAGCAAGTTCTACAAAAGAACAGGGCGAAAATTCCCAGGTTTGCATGGGAATCTAAGGGTTGGGTTGGATAAATCGAAAATCAAGTGCTACAAGTGTAATAGGTTGGGACATTTCGCTAGGGAATGTAGGAGTCAAACCGCTGGTCCCATAATTACTCATCCTAGCTCAAATCCTAGACCTCAAAACCAAAGCACTGTGCACTATGCCCAATATGCCCCAGCAGCTCAAGTGAACACTGCTCACTATGCTGCTGCCCCTGTGCCAGTACATTATGTCCAAACTACTGTTCCACAAATCCAATATGTTCAAACCCCTGTTCCACAGGTACAAGTGCAACCTGTTGCACCTCAAACCACTGCTCCAGCAACAGCACAACCAGATCAACAAAGTTTTTTCACTCAAGGGTTTGTTGACTGGAGTAGTATGCCTGATGATCTTAGTGATGAAAATTTTGCACTCTATGCTTCTAATGATTCTTCACATGATGAGTTTTGTTTGATGGCACTAGAGTCAATACAGGAGGGGGTTGAAGCTGAGGAGGAACATCAGTGCTTTGAAACAGTGGAAGAGGTGATTGAAGCAGTGGTTACTGCAGTGGCTGATGAAATACTGTTGGGAGAAAGTTCAGGTACCCTGATTGAACCAATGACAGATCCATGGTCCATAGAGGACAAAGAAGAAGAGAAAGAAGAAAAGGCTGGTGAAAAGAAGGTAAAAGCTGATGATGATGAAGATCATCAATGTGATTATGCAATGATGGCTGCTGCCAAGGTATCTCCTCAAGTTCTTGAAAAACTGTGTTCTGACAATTGCATAATTGCTTTTGCTAACATCAAAGAGGTGAATGAAAACCTTCGGGATAAAATCTTGTCTGATGAGGTCAAATTTGAAAGGTCTTTAAAAGAACTTAAAAACAAATTGACTGAAAAGGAAAAAGAAATCAGCTGTCTAAAAGAAGAGCAAAGCATCACCAAAACCCAACTTCAGACTATGGAAGAAAAATACCAAAGTTGCAAAAAGGAGTTGGAATCCACCCAGATTACTTGTGAAAGATGGGTGGTATCCTGCAGAGGATATGAGGTGATGCTTGCTAAACAGATTGAAAGTAATGTGAAATTTGGGGTTGGGTATAGAAAATATGATGATGAACACATTGCTTGTGAAAAATCTGTTCAAAACACTGATGTAACCATTGAGTTCATCCCCACAAACAAGAATGGCCAAGAAGTGAAAATCACTGACAAACTTGGTAACAAAATCACACTTGGCAGAAGAAGGAGTTCCTCAACTTTTGAAGAACTTGAAAAATATCAGTTTAAACCTACCTGGTCTGACGAGTGTGATATTCTTGAAAATTTCAAGCCAATGGACTTTACATCAACTGATGGTGTTAAAGCTCCAAAAGCTAAAGTCATACCTCTCAAGGACATCCCAACAGTGGTTAAAACCTCTGCTACAAAGGAGTCTGAAAAGAGAAAGAAGAAAGAAAAAATTCACAACTTGTTTTGTGAATTCTGTGAAAAAAGGAATCATCTAACAAAAGACTGTTTCCACTTGAAAGCTTATGATTTAAACAAGACAAGTGTCATTGTTTCAGCAGAAAGCTGCATTGTCTGTGGTAAAACAAACCACAAAACTCAAGCATGTGTGTACCTCAAAAACTTTGATGTGAAAAAGAATGAGTACATGGCTAAAACATCCTTGAGTCCATCATCATCATCCTCATCATCTGTCAAGTTCACCAAGAAACAACCACTGTTTGTGCCAGTTCAAACAGCTGTTACAAAACAGTTGAACCAAACATCTGTCAAAAGAGATGTTCAGGTTACTGATGCACCCCCTGCCAATCAGTTCAGAAAAGGCAGAGAAAAACAGTCTTACCAAAGGATTCCACACGTTTATGAGGCCTACAAAAGGCCCTCTAAACCCAAAGTGAACAAGCATCCTTTTGGTTACCAGCAGATGATTGGTCAGGACCCACAACAGTGGTTAGAGAAACACTGTCCTAAAATAGTTCAAACTCCTGACTTAACCACTGTCCATCATTCTGCCTCCATCCCAGACACTGTTGAGACCCCATCCAAAGCCTTGTTGGCTTTGGAGACCTTAATGAACTAATCCTTTTACTTCATGTGCAGGGAGCTTCTGCATGCTTTGATAGCCTTTGGTATGTAGATAGTGGAGGCTCCAGGCACATGACAGGATGTAAAGCCCTCCTCAAAGACTTTAAAATCCATGGTGGGGGTGATATATCCTTTGGGAATAATAGTAAAGGAAAAGTTCTGGGGTCGGGTACAGTGGAGTCTGGAAAAGTAAAATTTGAAAATGTCAATCTAATAGACAATCTAAAATTCAACCTTCTGAGTGTGTCCCAAATGAGTGACAAGGGTTTTGGGTTATTCTTCACAAAAGATTGTTGTAGGATTGTTGGACCAGAAATGGTCAAAAAGATTGAAGCAATAATCAACTCTGGTCAAACTAAACTTGTTGCTCAAAGAAGTGGCAATGTTTATGTTGTTGACATGTCAAAAGAGTGTCCCAGAGCTGATGCCTGTCTGTTCTCAGTTGCCTCTAACAAAGAGACAGAACTTTGGCACAGAAGGCTGGGACACACAAATCTTAAGACAATCACAGAAATTTCAAAACATGGTTTGGTGAGAGGCCTACCACAAAAATTGTTTTCATGCCCTGAACATTGCATTTCCTGTTTAAAAGGAAAACAACATAAAAGTTCTTACAAGTCCATTGAAGAGTCCAAAACAACCCAGTGTTTGCAAATGCTACACATGGATTTTTTTGGCCCAGTTCAAGTCATGAGCCTCAAAAAGAAAAGATATTGTTTGGTTATTGTTGATGACTTTTCTAGGTTTACATGGACTTTCTTTTTGCACTCAAAAGATGAAACTGCAGGCATTTTGCAAGACTTTGTAACACAGGTTGAAAAGCAATTTGACCTTCCAGTGAAAAGCTTCAGGAGTGACAATGGCACAGAATTCAAAAATAGGGAGTTGGATGCCTTCTGTGTGAAGAAGGGGATTGTAAGGCAGTACAGCATCCCAAGAACACCATAGCAGAATGGGGTAGTGGAAAGGAAGAACAGAACTCTGATTGAGGCTGCTAGAACCATGCTTGCAGATTCAGGTTTGCCATTAACTTTCTGGGCAGAGGCAGTAAACACTGCTTGCTATGTTCAGAACAGAGTTTTAATAAACCCCAGGCACAAAAAGACTGCCTATGAAATTCTGTATAAAATTAAACCACTGATCTCATATTTCAAAGTGTTTGGCTGCCCATGCTTTATTTTGAACTTAAAAGATTCCATTTCAAAATTTGCAGCCAAAATTGATTGTGGTTATCATCTGGGATACTCAACCACTGCCAAGGCCTACAAAGTGTTCAATACACGGACCAAGGCAGTGGAGGAGACTTTGAATGTTAAGTTCAATGAACTCTCATCAATGAAATTCCCAGCAAACCCTCCAGATCTGTTTGATCTTGAAAAATTCACTTTTGAAAATACTGCTGTCAAGACTAACAGTGCAGGTCCATCAGAGGATACAACACCAGACTATGGGTATGAAATCATCATCCCTCAAAGGTCTGCCACAAAGGGAAAAGCACCAGCTGTTCAAAACAGTTGTCAAAGCTCAACCACTGCTACCTCAACAGTTGTTGACCAAAGTAGCCCATCAACCCCTGCTTCCACATCCTCAAACACTGCTGACAAAAGTCCTCAAACAGTGGATAAAAGTCAGCAGTTGTCCACTTCATTACCTCCTATACCACCACCTTTTGAAGCCACTGCTGGATCATCAAAGTCCCCAGCAGTGGTTAGCTCAGATGATACACATTTGCAGCCTTCACCAACAAATGCCATCATACCATACCAATGAGATTTAATCTTCTTGAGATCTCATCCACCTAATCAAATCATTGGCAACATAAATGAAGGGGTGCTCACAAGAAGCCAAACCCAAAACATTTGTCTTTTTGCTGGTTTTCTATCACTCCATCAGCCAGTCAAGTACCAAGAGGCACTGAAAGACAATAGCTGGGTAGAAGCCATGCAAGAGGAGCTCCAACAGTTTAAAAGACAACAAGTATGGGAGCTTGTACCACTGCCAGAAGAGGTTAGTCCCATTGGCACAAAGTGGGTCTTCAAGAACAAAACTGATGAAAGGGGTATTGTTGTCAAGAATAAAGCCAGGCTTGTGGTTAAAGGTTACAGACAGGAAGAGGGGATTGATTATGATGAAACATTTGCCCCTGTTGCAAGATTGGAAGCCATTAGACTGTTCCTAGCCTTTGCTGTCAACCACAATATGAAGGTGTTTCAAATGGATATCAAAAGTGCTTTCCTCTATGGTACAATTCAAGAAGAGGTGTATGTTTGTCAACCTCCAGGTTTTGAAGATCCATTTTATCCAGATCATGTCTACAGGCTAAACAAAGCCTTGTATGGCCTGAAACAAGCACCAAGGGCCTGGTATGAAACTCTTTCCAACTTCCTACTCTCAAATGGTTTCAAAAGAGGTACCATTGATAAAACACTGTTTTTAAAATGGAGAGGGAAGGATTTAATGATTGTCCAGATTTATGTGGATGACATTATTTTTGGAAACACATGTAATTCAATGTGTGAAGAGTTTAGAGAACTCATGACAGCTGAGTTTGAAATGAGTGCAATGGGTGAGCTGCAATGCTTTCTTGGTCTCCAAGTACAGCAACTACAAAATGGAACTTTCATTCATCAAAGCAAATATGCTAAAGAACTTTTAACCAAATTTGATATGAATGATTGTAAACCATGCAGCACACCCATGGGAACAAATAAGCTGGTCATGTCTGATGAAAAGGATGAGCTGATTGACCAAACACTTTATAGAAGCATGATTGGGTCTTTATTGTACCTAACTGCATCTCGACCAGACATCATGTTTGCAACATGTGTCTGTGCAAGAAGTCAATCAGCTCCCAAAAAATCAAATCTCATTGCTGTAAAAAGGATCTTCAGATACATAAAAGGTGCTCCCACACTTGGTATCTGGTATCCAGCTAATGGGAACATCAAGCTTTCAGGTTTCTCAGACAGTGACTTTGCTGGATGTCACACCACAAGGAAGTCCACATCAGGAGGGTGCCAGTTTCTAGGTGATTGCTTAGTTTCATGGCAAAGCAAAAAGCAAGCAGCTGTTTCAACATCCACTGCTGAAGCTGAATACATTGCTGCTGCAAGCTGTACAACCCAACTCCTGTGGCTTCAAAATCAGTTACTGGATTTTGGTATCACTGCCTTAAAGACACCACTCATGTTGGACAGTCAGGCAGCAGAAAATATCATCAAAAATCCAGTTTCCCACTCAACCACCAAACACATTGACATCAGACATCACTTTGTGAGGGATTGCTATGAAAAAGGTTTGATTTCTCTGCATCATGTCCCAACTAAAGACCAGCTGGCTGATGTGCTCACAAAAGCACTTGATACAACCACTTTTGAAAGATTGGTCTCTAGGATTGGGATGCTGAACATGGAATAACAAGCAACATCTTGTTTTTCTATGAATAAAAGCAACAAAATGTTTTCAGAAAATCAAAATTCCATCCTTAAAAATAGCTAAAAATGAAAATTTTCATTAAAATCCTTAAAAGTTTGCCATTAACCACTGATTGTTCAAAAGTCTGCTTCTTTCAAAAATCTGTCCACTGCTGAAAGTCAACCCCTGCTCTCTCATTACTTTGATAAACTCTGTTGTTCAAAAGCAGTGTCTTATCCACTGATATGCTATCCACTGATAGTGAAAATCATCCACTGCTTTCATACCACTGCCTTCATCTGTCCTTATTACACAAGTACTGTCCTTCACTTTCAACAGGGGTTGTCACGTGGGCAGTACATATTGGTCAGACTTTTTGTAACGGCTGCCACCTTAGCATTCACTTTCTTCCCTATAAAATCCCCCACTCACCACCAAAACAGGGTTTTACTGTCGAATTGAATTCTTAAAAATTCTCTTCTCAAAACAGTTTTTCAACTCATCTTCCACAAATTTCTTCGATCAATCATTCTCAAAATGACTAAATCAAAGAAATCTGCAAAACCCTCATCCAAATCTTCATCAAAAACAGCCTCTCAAAAGGCAATCTCCACTGAAATTCCACACAAACCATCTCATAATCTTCTTGGTCTTCTTACAAAACCCAGTTCCACAAAGAAGTTCGGTTCCATCATTGATATCATCACCGCCTCAAAGTACAAAACTTTGTTGACAGCGGATGCACCAATTTACTTGGCAACCCAAAGGGAGTTTTGGAAGAATGCAATCCTTGAAACACAAGGAGAAGCTGTAATAGCCATTAACTCTACTTTAAAGGGAAAAGAAGTCAAGATTACACCACAAACAATTTCAGAGGTCTTTCAACTCGACGATCAAGAAGGTAAAATTATTTTCCCCAAAAACGAGTTAAAAAATGATTTTCTGGAAAGGGGGTACAATGCAGAGGTCAAAAAGGACACCTTAGAAAAAGGTTACTTTCCTCCTGCACCAAGATTTTTATTTCACACCCTCTTAAAATGTGTTTCAAACAAAACCACTTCTTTCAATGAGATACCATTAAAAATTCAAAAACTGGGATTTGCAATTCTTCAAGATGAAAATTTTAACTATTCCCAGGAAATTTTTAATGATTTGGTTAAAAATGTTGAAACAAAGGCATTCCTACTTTTTCCAAGATTTTTAAGTTACTATTTTGAAATGAAACTTGGAAAGAAGGATGCTGCTGCAATAAAACAAGGTGATTTCATTCAAACAAATTGCTTAATTGCTGAAACTTTTACAAGGATGTCTACACCTTGCAAAACACAAGCAGAGGTGCCTGAGCAGATTTTAGCAGTTACAACTGCTCCTCAGGTATCTGCTGCTGAGCCCACTGCTCAAGGTGATCAAAGCAGCAGCACAACTGCTTTGAAACCCACACCTATTATCTCCAAAAAGCCAAAAAGAAAAACTCAAAACCCCACAAAACCCATCAAAAAGGCAACTCTGGAGGATGAGATACCAGAGCTCCTGCCTGTGACAACACAAATGTCACAAGAAACCACTGCTGCTACTTCCTCACAGCAGTTGGTACAAATATCTCAACCCATAACCACAACTCCTCCTGCTTCTTCACAAAAAGAACAGGTTGTACAAATAGGGTCTCCACATCATGATGCTTTGGAAACACTCGTTTCTATCATCCACAGCTCAATACCCGGGGCAACTCCATTTTCTACACCATCCTTCACATCCACAATTCCCTCACCAATAAAACCACTGTTGGATGCAATTGATTTGAACTAGGCATTAACCAGTCATTCTCAATCACCTACAAATGAGAATATACCTCAACAACTGACTGGGTCTGATGTATCAATCTTTGCTAACCCACCAACACAACATGAGGAAGTTACACCCCTTGAGTTACAAGTAACTCTTGGTGGTAATCCAAGTGAAGCAGCCACTACAAGTGTTACACCCACTGGGTTACATTTGGACAGTGGTTACATTAATAAGACTTCCTTGGAGGAAATTCCTTTTATAGCACCTCTGCCAACCACCAGTGGATTTATTTATCCTACTGGCAACATCAAAAGGTTGTCAAGTGTTGAAGGAAGAAGACCCCAGTACCAAGAAAAAGGGGCATCAGTGGTTAATGTTTGGAGTATACTCCCTATATCTACCACTGATAAAACCACTGCTAGTGGGAAATCAGATGATCCCATTAACTTGGGTGATGGTTTAAAGTACCAGAAATTGACGGATCGCATTGAAAAACTTGATAACTCTGTTGCAGAACTCAAAGATATGCTACAACAGGTGTTACAAGTTCAGAAGGTACAAACAGCTGTTGTTCCACCTCAAGCACCTGCTCCACAAAGAGCACCTGCTACAAATGAGCTCTGGAAGTTATTTCAATCTTTTCTCCAACAACAAGCACAATTAGCAGATCAGCAACATGAAAAACATGTACAACAGTTGAGAAATGCAATGGAGTCAAGGTTCAAGAACACTAAGGCTGACTTAAAGGCTCTCAAAACTCAGATCTTGCACACCACTGGCACTGCTCCTCCACAAGTACGCTACATTTATCAACTCCCAGAAGATAATGCCAAAAGGGGGAGAAAATGAAGGAGTGGAAACAGAAGGGTATAGAGGATGGTCTTTATCTTGAACCAGAAAATTCAAACATGACCAAAAAGATCCCTTTGCCAGATGGTAGTAAGAAAATTGATGTGACAATAAATGCACTAGCAGAAGCAGTTGCAAGTGTAAAAAGGGATAGAGAGGCCAAAAGGAAAGCCAGGGTGGAGAGAATGGATCATCCAGATCAGGGTACTTCTGGGTCAAAGGATCATGAAAATCCTGTTGAGGAAAAGAAGAAGCCTACTAGAAAAGTGAGGCAACCCAAATCCATTCCAACTAGACGTTCAAAGTCTGCTCAAAAACCACCATACAAAACAGCTGATGCAACAGGAGTTACAAAAACTACTGCTTGCCAAACAGTTGTTCCATCAACACACACCACTTCAACACACACAACATCCACTGCTTTACCGTCATTACCACCAAAAACAACACCTGCTGATATACAGCAGAAGACAGCAGATGTTATAACATCTGTTGTAATGACAACAGTGGTTGAGACACCAGTTGTTTCAACAGCTGTTAGTCAATCACAATCCACTGCCACTACATCAACCACCACTGTTCCATCCAAACCATCATCAGTCCCTCCTACAAAAAGGAGAAGGCTAATTTTAAAAGATGATGACACATCTCCATCACCAACATCTTCAAAATCCCTGTCAACTGTCACTATTCCAAAACCCATACCTCTCTCTTCAGCTCAAATTATAAAATCACTACCTCCTGCCGGTGTCTCATTTCCTCTGGAACTCATTGCAGTCAGAGAAGAAATAAAATCCTTTTATTATGAAGATGACCCAGCCAAAAGGAGTTTGCTATCAATTGCAAATTATCCCAGGCCTAACAATATTGAAGAATATTTGAGACTCAAAGCCAAACAAGCAGAGGATATTGCAATCAAAAACAGAAAAGGGAAATCTGATAGAGAATTTCAACAAAACTATCAGTTTTTACTCTCACAGGTCAATGCTATGGAGCGTTTTGCTAAAAATGTATGTCAGAAAATTTCAGAAAGGGCAGATGAGTCCTTAAGAAAAGACTACATTGAAAACATCATGACCTACAAGAAATACAAGGGGGAGAAACACATGTACAAGACCTGGATCATTCCTGAGCTTGAAAAAGAAGCAGCCAGGATTCAAGACATGATCAAAAATAAGGTCAAGCAGACTCCTCCTGAAAGATTCAAACAATTTGAAGCTGAAAAGATGCTAGAGTTGAGGAGAATGAAAGAGGAGCTGATTGCAGCTGATTATGGGTCAAAGAACTCTGTGACAAAGTGGGGAGAAGATAGAGTCAGGGCCACCTACAAAAGGTTGGAGGAACTAAGAAAGAAAGACCCAAATGTTCCACAAAAGCCTGACTACTCCAAAGCAGCGGTTTCAAAAAGACCACCAAAGCTGCAAGTTAAAAGAACCACTGCTCCAGCTGGTGCTGCCATCTACAAAAGAAGGAGCAAAAACCAGTTTAGCATGGAAACAATTCAAGATCTTTTAGCCGGAGATGGCATTGTAAAAGCTGGCACGGAAGTAATGATAAAAGAAGATCTTGAATTGGAACAATCTGCATGTGCTGCTCAGCCAGCTATGAACAGGCCAGTCTCACCAAATACTTCTGCAAATAAACATCTCCCAAGAAACCCACCAGGCTCAAAAATACAAAAGTGGGAAACTGACAAACAGACCTGCGTATTGACTCTGCTCAGGTCTGGTGGAGTAGTGGAGAAAATATCAAGGGAACAAGCTCTTGGCCTAAGTCTTGAAGATTTGCAGGATCTCCTTGATCTTCCACTTGGCAGGGATGATGAAGATACAGATGCCCTAGACTTTGAATTACAATTTAAAGGTCAGATAAGGGAGCTGTTGATGAGGCAATAAAGAATTCCACAAATAATGAAGAGTTTTGGCATTATCTGTTCCAGGGGGAGATTGTTGGGATTGAACCCTATCAGAGGAACAGATAATTAAAGCCAAAACTGGATCAGAGCAGTGGATCAAGAATAAGCAGACGATTACAGATTAGTTCATGCAAATCTCTCCCCTTGAAAGTGGTTTCATATCTGCTGACCTCCTATCTGCTGATCTTACTAAGTGCTGACCTACAACTGCTGCTTTGCATTTACTGACCAATGTCAAAGACTGATGGAAGACCAAAGCTCTGCTGACTCAATCTACTGCCTTGAGTCAAGTACTGCTGATCCGGACAAGCACAGCTGGGTTCACAGCAGTGGAAGGATGCAGCAGCTGTTTAAGTGTCTTTTATGTAATGAATTGTAATAGCAGTAGTTAGTACATCAGTGTTTGTATAGATCAGAGGTTAGAGTTTGTTAGGAGGTTAGATGTCACTTTCATGGTGACGTCAGCTAAGATGCTCAGTGGTTTGCAAGTGCCTATAAATAGTTCAGTACTTTGTACTGTTCTATTAGCTCTTTCACCACATCGTCTTCTTTGCACGAACAAACTACTGAGCTCTGGCTGAGGGGGAGTTTGCATTCATTCATCAATCATTGTAATCGGTGTTGAAACAAATTCAATCTTTCGATTCATTGTGTAAAGATGTTTGATAAAAGTATTACTCTCGTTTGATTGTATGCAAAGTTTGTTTTCATCTTAATTCCGCTGCACAACTCTTTCATTTCCATCTTAATTTCAAACGAAAATACAATAAAAAAGAAACTCAGATCCAACAGAATGTGGTTTAGACCCAACAAGTCTTCATACTTATATAATATGGGTAAACTAAACACATTCTGGAATTTGAGGATTTAATGATAAGGTTAAACCCGTTTAGGCTATTTTACGTAAACTAGTCACATAAACCGATCCGAAAGCATAAATGCATAACGGGTAACCAAATTAATTATATACAGGTCTCAATTGTTATTATGCTTAAAATATGTTAATACATCAGTAGGGTGTTAACATATATGCCCAAAAAGTATTTAAAACCAATTTAAGTCTCGTAAGGGCATTTTGGTCATTTTAATGATTATAAAAGTGATTATATAACAAACTAAGGTTCTGGTCTTTGGTAATCAGTAAAAATATTTATTTCATCACATTACATCAGTAAGATATTATACATATGTGAGGTATACCATTTATGGCCAAACTATGCCTCGAAATGGCATTTTGGTCATTTCACATATGCTTTTAAGGACATTTTTGGAAGTCTGAGTTCATGACTTATGCTTACTGTAATAATATTGAAATTTGTTTAAATATTTTAGTAGGTAACAAGTCTTAGGTGTTAAATATGGTTTTAAACCATACTATGCACCTAATTAGTGTAAAACTCGCAAATTGACGATAATCAAGATGTTTATGTAAATCTGAGATTTTGCAGTTTTAAATGCTCAAAATTATTTATTTAATGTATGAAATCAGTAGGAAAAGGTTTGGCATTCAAATCATTTGTTAATCTCATTTTATGCATGAAAAGGGTATTATCGTCATTTACCGAATTACACAAGAACTCTATGATTTAATCAGATTATAATCTGACCAAAAATCCTAAAAATCCTTAAAAATGATATCTTAACAGTAGGTAATGATTTTTGGTTCAAAATCCAACTTTAAACATGTTTTATGCAAGATATCGCAATTTAATTAATAAAAAGTTTCTAATTACGATATTGAGCATAACTTCTGTTTGAGACCAAGAACTGATGTCAAATTTTCGGGACAAGTTTATATATCAGTAGCAAAGGTTTTTGTCCTCTCACATTTCAAAAAATCTCAATTATATGTCAAAAGGGCATTTACGGCATTTATAAGCAGATTAACAAACAAGAGCATATAATTCAAACTACTAAGGACCAATCAATATAACTCCAGAGGGTTATACTACTATATAATGTGGTCCTAATGGAATCTTAAAACATGGGAGAATTAAGCTTAATCGGATCAGAACTGAAAGTCAAAGCAAAAGTCAAGCTTTTGCGACTTTCGGTAATAAACTGACCTTAAACTGATAATTGTCGGGTTAGACCTGTTTAAACATGTTCTGATACTTATTACCAAGTTATTAGAATGTTAAAATATAATTTATAACCTCTGTTTTATTAGTTTAAATCTTTTTTAAAGTTTCTGTCCAGTTTGACTTTTTGACTAACTAGTTTGACCTGACAATTAACTAGTCAAACGAAATAATTAGGAGATGCCCTTTTAAGGGTTAATCACGTACCTTAATATGGTCCCATAACCACTTTTATTTCGGTCAGTGGCTGGGCCATTTATGATTAAACCGAAAGTCAAAGTCTAATTACGATATATTTGACTTTTCGGTTTTTAAGCTAATAAAATGAACTAAGCAGGGATTAAGACACTTACATAAGGTCCTAGCTATCTTTTCTACACTTCTTGATCTTCTCCTAGTGCTTGCTATCTCTAGAAATGAGCTTTGAAGTTGTTGCAACCAAATGAACACATGAACACAGCAACTAAAGTGTCTTTATATAGCAAGATACCATGCATTAAGATGTTTGCAGCTGTTTTGGAGGCTTCTAGGATCACCCCAGGTGTCCTAGTGGTAATACAATACCGTCATACAGCCCCTGGTATCAATTAGAAAGAAGTAAAGTCGGTTCTGAGCTGAAACTCGCAGCTGTCAACATTTTTCTGCGCTGGGTACTTCTACGCGGGCCGCCTAAGACTCAGCAAGAGTCTACGCGGGCCACGATGTCCTTCTGATCAGGTTAAAACATTTTAAATTTTGGCAGTTTCAGTCCCTGGCCCTTATAAATTTAATATAACCTCATTTTTGGCATATAAGGCCCTTGTAGTTAGTTTGTAGAGGTTCAAGGGAGTATATCCAAACTCCGTTAGGCCCGGTTTCGTTAAATATCACCATAAACACAAGTTTCATCATATTGACACTTTTCACCCAAAGTCTTGAAAACTTGCTTAACGATCTCGAAACCACTTGAAATTTATACCACTTATTCTTGAGAGTATATTTGAATATTTCGAAGCCTCGGGTTCGATAAAAGGTCACTCAGAGGTAAGAATTAACATGTTGACATGTTTAACCCTTGTAGTTTATAATCTTCCGATTATTTTCTTGAACGACTTCTTATATTCAATTAATCACTCATTTAAGAATATATTCTTCGTATATGGTCATTCTGAGGCACAAGTTTGGCATGTTGACACTTTTAGTCCCTTCGCATACATATTTTCACCGTTGTCAACTTTAGTCCTTCGAACTCAATCTTTCACATATTTAGAGTTTAGGACACGTGTCTTTACATAATTGGACACGTTTTTACGTGGTGTTATATAAACCTTAGGAGGGAGACCTTTATTCATCAGATCCGCAAGCATATCTTTAGTACTAATATACTCGATACAAAGATTATTTTCCTTAACTCGTTCACGTACGAACATATATTTTGTATCGAGATATAAACCAGCTCCAGTGAACTGTTACTGTTTGAGAAACTAACGGCAGCTGAATTATCACAGTAAAGCTTCAATGGTCTAGAAATGGAATTAACGATTTTGAGTCCAGTGATCAGATTTCTAAGCAACATTCCATGACAGGTTGCGTTATAAACAGCAATGTACTCTGCCATCATTGTGGAAGTTGTGGTCAACTGTTGTTTATGACTCTTCCATGAGATAGGTCCGCCTGCTAACATAAAGATATAGCCCGAAGTGGATTTCTTGTCATCTTTGCATTTGTCAAAGTCAGAATCAGAATAGCCTGCCACTTCTAAATGATCACTTCTTCTATAAGTCAGTTTATAGTCTTTCATCCCTTGCAGATATCAAAGTACCTTCTTAGCTGCTTTCCAGTGATCTAGGCCAGTATTAGTCTGATAACGGCCTAGCATTCCAGCAATATAAGCGATATCTGGGCGAGTACAGACTTGAGCATACATCAGGCTCCCGAATACTGACGCGTAAGGTATCTGGCTCATTTGCTCCTTCTCAACCTCTGTTGTCGGATACTGGAATGAACCGAAAACATCTCCCTTAACTACTGG
>CM060387.1:62230399-62311757 GCA_030545235.1 Helianthus tuberosus | reverse complement strand
TTCTTAGTTTATTCTTGATTCGAGATTTTGGATCTACGATTGACGATTTTCACTTCGAAGGTTATTTGCACCCGAATCGGTGTTATCTTGCAACGATTAATTACAGTGATCGAATGTTAGAAGATCTTGAAGAACTCCCATGGCAATCGATAATGTCGCACCTGCTAAGACGGCTTGATGGGGTGAACTCGAAGAAGAGAACGACGGAAGTGATTATGACTTCTTGTTGCCGCCAAAACAGGTGATTGGACGCGATAAACATGACCTGAAGAAGGTTTGTATGGCTTTTGCTGGAATACCCTGTAAGGATCTCTTTCCCTATCTCTTTTTAATATTTCTGATGCACGATTTATAACTGTTAGGCATATTTATGACTGGGCTAGTTGGACTAGTATTGTGTACCAAGGTGAGGCATACCATGAGTTTGTATGTGCATCAAATTTGTGCATTTGCTATGTGCTCTCTGTCTGCAAAGTGTATTTTTTGTCCTGTTAAGTATTAGTGTTTTAAATCTTATATAATATGTGATATCATTCTCAATTGTGAATTGATTAGTTAAACTCCTACTAGGTTGTGAGCTTATGATAAACTTCCTTGTCTATTGATCAACTATTGTGTTCTTGTCTATGATCTGTATATTTGTGTGATATGGATTAGATGGTCTGATGCTAGTTGTATTTTGATGGTTCTTGTTCATAGCTAAGTAGTTTTTTATGTTGTAAGTCCCTCATTGGGTAGTCATGGTAGATATCATTTTCTCTTGGAATATATATTCTTGAGCCCTATGTGTTGTTGTGTTACTATTTTGAAGAGGAATAAAAAAGGATAAAAATTCTTGGTTATTGCTTCTGTTAATACAAGGCTGAGAGAAGTTTTTATTTGGAGAAAATCTCAATAAATTGTAGATAAGTCTTCAGTAAAAAACATTAGAAAAAAAGTGTCCAGAATCTTCAATTAGGGTGTCTCGTTTTGTTTTTCATCTGTCTTCACTTTACTTTTTTATCTCTCTAAGGTTTCGTATTGAAATCTTGATTTAGGACAATTCAGATCTTTGTAGTTCTAGATTCTGTTGTCTGTTAGATCATTTGAGAGTGTTAAACAGATCATCATGTGGATGATCTGCGAAGTTGTGAGAAGATTTGATGTTGAATCTGTGGTTAAAGAGTTTTTGTGTAATCAATTGTGATAATCAAAGTTCTAAGTTCTTGATTCATTTAATTTGTTAACTCTAATTTGATCCAAATTTTCTATTCTTGCAAACAAAGAGACAATTTATTGATTTCTATATGTTCCTTTATGGGATTTATATTCTAAATGTAAACTTAAAGTGAAATAACATCTGAGTTCTTTTACGGAATATATTGGTCTGTTTGGTTAAGTACGTTGTTCGATGTTACTTGCTCAGTATTTTTTATTTGTGTTACAATAATCTTCAACATTAGTGTGGTTTTAAGCTTCTTTATGGTGTCTTGATCAAGTGTTTAGTCGAGTCATCAGACCGGAAACTAAATCGATTATTAAAGAATTTGCACTAAGCAAAGATCATGTAATCACAATTAGATCATTTGTCTACGATAAAGATTTTTTATAGAATTATAACCAAAAGGGTTTACTGTGATATCAGAATAAGATTGAGGGGGCATGATATAATGTGTTAAAATATGAGCTCCACAATCATATACTTGTTCTTTATTCTTGTGTTTATGTACTATTGTGATCTAGTCATTATCTAGTGTGTTCTTTGAATCAATACACCTTTCTTCTTGTTACACATGACTATTACACAGTGTTGTCTTCTATTGCAGATAATTTTTTAAAGTTTTAAAAACATATAGATCAGTCATGGTGTCTCTACTAGTAGAGATTCTAACTTATGTTGAGTAAGTTTCAAACCTCAGACTTGTTAAAATGTTCAATAAAACTGTACACTTGCGTGCTCTTTTCTTGGTTGTTTAATTCGCATGTTTTCTTAATGTGTATTACAAAGGTTTACATGTTGTTGTGCATTTTTTTCAGTTCTGTCTACATTTGTTTGTTGAATTGTCTTCTTTGTTTGGATCCCAGAGATTAAGAATGCTTTATATCTCCTTGTGTTAGTCTTAAAACTTGTATTGTTGCAAGTTTTCTGGGCTAAGTGTCTATGTTGGCTTTATTTTTTTTCTTCTGAATAAAAGTTTATACTCTTGGTCTTTTCCCTTGAGTCTATTATTACGAGTCTGATGCATTTCTTTGTTTTCTCACTTGACCTATGATTGTGTTGATCAGAGATTAATAGCTGACTTATATATGAATTTAAAAAATAATAAATAACAAAAATAAAAAACAATCAGATTGTGGGGGGATATGTCTTCTGGTTTTCTAGGTCATATGTTGTTATCAGTGTTTTGGATTTTTAATCTTAATAAAACTGGAAAACCATAAATAATTGTGACTAAACTGTTTTAGGTGTTTTTGTATGTCCTCTATTTTTTATTTAGTCAACAAAGAAAAGCGAGATGTTTTCTCATGTTACTAAATGGTATGTCATATCTTGCTTTGTTCCAGGTAATGACTTTGAATTTTGAATTAGATGTCATCTTGTTTTTCTTGACGTGTTGTTTCAAAGGATTATTGGTGCTGTCTCAATGGTGACGAATTTTTGTGTCTAAGTTTGTTAATACTCCTAGGTGTTCTTATTTAGTTTAATGTGTGGTTGATTGATGATGTTTTCTTCAATCATAACTCCTCTAATAAAGAGATTCGTTTTCTAATAAGTGAGTTAAAAAAAGGATTTTTAAAAGTGTTTTATGAAAACGGTGTCTGAGGTTTAATTCTAACACATTATAATGTTCTCATGGTTGTTCACTTGTATGTTTTGATCTCCATGTCTTATTGTCATGAGGGTAGGATTGTGTATTAAAAAAACCAAAGGGTTATTGTGGATTGTAAATCTGTTTTCTTGATTGTTGAGCTATGTGGTTTACAACTTTAATCATTTAACCAGTTGTATTTCTCAAGATTATTTCTTGAATGTTTATGATGGTGGCCTTGTGTTTTTCTCTTGTGTAAGAGATATTTTTCTGGTCTTAAAATCATGTGATTTTCTATTTTACCAGAGTTTGTATAGGCTGTAATTGTTGTCTGGTGTAGAAGTGTGTACTTCTCCTTATTATCAGACTTGTTTCTTGAATCTTGTGATTCCTTTTTAGAAGTCGTGTGACTTTTGTGTTATCAGATGTGTTTCTGATAGTTTTGATTGAATCGTGTGGTTCATTTTTTGTTGAGAGGTTGTAAAAGTTTTTGATTGAATCAAATTAGTCTTTAAGTTCCTCACAAGTCTTGTCATTTAGAAATGGTTTTAAAGTCTTAAAAGTCATGTGACTTTATGTTTCATCATATATGTATGAGTGTATCTGATTTTAAAAATCGTATGTTTCTGTGATATGTGAATCTTTGTACGGTCAGATATGTTTCTGATACTATTAATGAACCTTGTGAATCTTTATTCATTGTTTTACTAGGTTTTTTATTCTCTTGCAAACAAGTTTATGTCTTCGTTATCTTTGGATATTCGATTCAGTATTAGATAGATTTGTTTTGTGTATGGAATTAGATCTCGTCGTATTGATGAGTTTTATGTCTTCGATCTGGGAAAGTGTTTTTTAGATCTGTCTAAAATTTGTATTTGATTCTGCCTATGGGTAAATCATATGTCTTGGTCTCAGATTTCGGGTTCTGAAATTTGGGTTATTTCTGATTGTTGTTTGGAATCTTGTGGTGCCTTGTTTAATCAAATTTGTGAATTTGATCTAGTTGTAGAATCACATGATTCTTTGTTAGTTGGAATATGTTTTCAGAAATGTTGATTTTTGGTTGTTGCTAGAAGTTGTTGGTTTACCGAGCTGTATGACAAATTTACTTTGTATACTAGAGTTGGTACGTGTCTTGTGTTTTTTATTCTCAATGGTGGATTTAATGTTCATATGTTGGTCAAAAATCTGTTATGAAAAAGGCTGTTGTAATCATATATCAATATGTTATATGATTTGTTTTGTTGTCTTCTTCTAAAAAAGGAAAGTAAGTCATTACATCTTTAGGATGGTTAAGCAGCAACAATAAAAAGGAGTGCTTGGTTGTTATATGGATGTTTGGTTTGTTCAGTAACAGAAATGTATTGTCACTTGTGGGCCTCACTACAATAGTGCGCTGGGGTTATCAAGCATGTTTGACAACTGAATTGAGGGGGGATGTTAAAAGTAGCTAAGCTAAGTTTTTTTTTCTTTTCAATTCAGTTGTTTACTATTTTTGTAAAGTTAATTGCTTATTGTATTTGTTATTCTTATTGTAGAATAATAAATAAGATGAAGGGCTGATTATGCAAGTCTATGCAAGCTAAAGGGCTAAAGTCCAAAAGTGTGCTGGTATATAAGAAGTTCCTCTTCATCAGTTGCAGTAGTCTTTATAAAATACGTATCATCTTCATATCGTATTTTGTGTCTTCAGTTATCACACACTCTTCATATTCTCTCACATGTACGCATTCTAGTTTGTTGTTCTAGTTTTAGGGTTTGTGTTGATCTATTGTTGAAGATCAACTTGTATTCCTCTCTGTTTGTGAGAGTTTGATCTGCTGTTGTTGATGATCATCTAGGTATTGTCGATCATCTAGGTATTGTACTTTGTTTTGATTCTTGATCTCACAGATTGTGTGTGAGATCTAGGGTTTGGGGGGAGTTTTTGGTTTGGGTTAATCAATAAGATTTTCGTCACCGTTTTTTGTCGCTTCTCCTTTTGTTCTGTGTTGTTCTTTATGTTGTGTTGTATATTCATACCATTTGACATACAGTATCGGTGGTATGACCGTTCTTACCCAACAACGTCCGTGGTGATGTTGATTCTACCCAAATCGTTACCGTTATTAGTTTTTATTGTTATCGATTACTGTAAAATATATATTGACATTTTGGGTATATCGACGAAATCAAAGTGGATGGCAGCAGCCTCCAGTTCACTCTTGGGCGGGCTAGTGACCGTAAAGTCTGATATCACACTCTATGCGCCGCCCATTCCCACTTGCAAAGACAAGGCCCTTGCAAAAACGTGGAACCGTGTGCAGTGGCGAAGCTTGAAAATCCAAATTGAAGTAGACCCGGCCCCGAGAAAATCCGTGGAACCGAATTGAAGTTGACCCGGAACCGAGAAAATCCAAATGGGTTTTATTTCGTGTAACAGTTTATAAGAATTCCGGGTATTGGGTCGGGTCGGTTATTGTGATCTGCTCACCACCGCCCTCACAACCATCGACATAAAAATAAAAATAAAAATAACCCTAAACAACTAAAGCATACGTCCTCCTCTGCTCTATCTCCTCCCCTGTTGGCTCCTCCATCTTCTAAACCTAAAAAACAAACAGCCGACGACAGATCTTCTTTCATTCGCTCGCAGGGAAGGTAAGCTTCGATTCAGCTACAAACAATCAGTTAGTTATGGTTTAAAATTAGTAAGGTTGTGTTGTTTTGTAGGTTAATTTAATTAGCAGCTGGCTGAAGGATAGGATGGTTGAAACCTTGTTTGAAGACATATTTAGGGTTGATCAGCTTGATCCAGATGGCAAGAAGTTTGACAAAGGTTATTCTTTCTTCCTTCCTTCCTTCCTGCTTTTCTTTTCAACTTCCAATTCTAATTTTTATTGATTGAACACTAGTTACTTGATTTAGTTAGTGGGTTGGTTGTTTGGGAGGTAAACTGTAGAATAAGTTTTTTTTTTTTTTTTTTAGAACATCCCTTTTATAGATTGAGGATAACAAACCTGCTCAATATGTTTCCTTGCCGACTGAACCGAGAAACCGCTAGTTACATCCACCTTCCATATCCATTTGTCCGGTTCGCAATGATGCGCAAAAGATCCTGAAGCTCGTCCATCTCTTCAATCTCTACATTCTGAGATTTTCCTAGAAATGGGCAGCCGCCTATCTATCTCGGGAATATCTTCGTGTGGGGAGTGCGAGGAGTCTCCATCATCACTTCTTACCTCGATGGGCAGCAATCCAACCAGCTAGGAGTTGTAGGTATAACAGCATCCGGAATCTTGATGCAAGCGTTAGCAGCTGCTCCTTTCTCCTCAGACAACTTCACATCCACAGTGGCTTGCTTTCCTGCCATGACATCTGCATACGTTCTGGAATCACGGCCCTTACCTCTTGTGCCGCTTGAAGAAATTGAGACATAATCAGCTCTATGCGAGGCCACTGCATTCCACGCCTTCATGTCATATTTTGAGACATTGGCCGATATGTACCTACCCTTTCAAACTTATACCATTCAAAGCCTTCTCCAACTCCACCTTGTCCCGAACGTTCCAAAACCTGGCAAAAGCAAAACGAGCTCCCAATCTGTTTCTCTTATTTGGGATAAACACATCAGCAATATTTTTGCTAGTCCAACCTTCGGGGAAGTTGGTAATGTAGTAGTTTGTAGCATATCTCTTAAGTGCTTCCCAGTCCTCGTATCCATCTCTTCTGCTCTGAAGACCAGCATCCCGCCTGTACATGCTTACCTTATATATATAAGGTAGATGGATGGATTTATATTTATAGTACGCTTAACTGTACAATAAGTTTGCAAACAAGTTTTAAATTTATAAAAAAATCAAACTTGAACTCTTGTTGAGCTTATCTTTGTGTTTGAACATTAGAGATGGATTTTGCTAAATTTATGGAATAGGGATAGTTGTACTTAAAGTGCAGGGGTGTATCGTTTCATATGAAGGCATTTTTTTCATAATTGCAATCCTTAATTGAACATTACATATCTTTTTGAGGGTTCTGATTATGGGTGGCAAAATTCTATATATACCTTCCATTGCATGCCAATTTTGTTCACCAAGTTCTATTTCGACAATTCTACTCTTCAATTTCAGTTTCATATTTTATCAATTTATCTTCAATTTCTGCATTGGCTTTTGGGAAACAAAACGCAATACTCAAAGTTTATGTTTTCTATTTCGTAATATGAATATTGAATTTTGATTATTTGGATTTATGAATTTAGTAATTTCTGTTTTAATTTGTGTATACCGAACCGGACTCAGTGGTACACTACTACACCATACCGGATTGTACCGAAATGAACCCTACCCCCTCTGTTCCCATCCAGCGAAGATGAACCGTGTACCCGAACCAGAGCGAACTGCGAATTAGTGACTATGGTTCTGATTTTGAATATAAAATTTTTAAAAAGTAAACTTTGTTCGTTAAAGAAACGATTTTTACAGTGTGCTTTATCAAAGTATGATTTGGTGTGAAGCAGTAGGTTCTAATTAGTGTTGGTTCACTTAATATTGGTGTTTGCGACTTGTGGTTTCATGTATTCACAATTTTGCATATTCAGAGAAGTTTTTTATATTTTTTTTTATTAAATAGTTGTATTTCGTTAGAGGGGTATGCTTTCTATATCTTGTGAATTTGTCACCTCTATAAATTATATTGTAATTTTGCAGAAGTTAGTAAATTATTGTTTTGTGCTTTCAAGAATAGATTAGCATAGCATCATGAATCTTATGGGTGTCAAACAAGAAAACAATGACGAGTAGTTTTTATTAATTTTTGTTCATGAATTATAGTTAATCGCATTGAAGCAAGGAGCGATCAGTTAGATATGTACATGCAGCTGGATGTGAATACAGAGGTTTATCCTATGCATGTCGGTGATAAGTTTATGATGGTTTTAGCATCTACCTTAAATTTGGATGGAACTCCCGACAGTGGCTTTTTTACTCCGGTAATTTCTATACTTGTTAATATTGTAATTAACGTTGAAAGTCTCTTGCTGACAAATTTTATAAGGATTCCTTTTCCATCTCCAGGGTGGCAGAAAGTCTCTTGCTGACAAATTTGAGTATGTGATGCACGGCAAATTGTACAGGATATCTGAGGAAGGGTCCGGAGCCAATGTTAAAGCGTATGTTGGATCATTGTAATATATGTTATATAAGTTCAGAAGTACATAACTTCATACATGTCTTTCGAAATTCCACAATATCATAAATTAATCGGGTGCAATTTGGTTACAATGACTTCAACTTGTATCTCACTTGCACTTGTTTTCAGGGACATTTATGTTTCATTCGGCGGTTTATTAATGTTGTTGAGGGGCGATCCCTCAATTGCAGCTAAATTTGAGCTTGATCAGAGGTTATTCATCCTTATGAGGAAGGTAAATCACATAGGTTTTTTTTAATGTTTTTTTTTATATTTTTTATTTTCTACGTGGGCCTCGAGGTTGGACTGAGCTCATAAGAGTTTTTTTTTTAAATCTTTTTTATTGCAGGTGGATAAGGCCTAGTTCTGGAGCAGGCTCCTGCTAAGTTAATAGTTATGACTACTGAGAATTAATGAATATCAATCAGATGTAAAATATGTTGACAACTATAAGTTGCTCATAAATTTTGTGTACCTTTGGGCTTATGATTGATTACTCCTAATAGTATGCATTGGTGACAATTTCCATTTGTGGACTTGCTTGCAATTTTTGCTTTGTCAAGTAGAAATTACTAAATTAGTGTGGATTTTGATTTTTAAGTTTCTAAATGGTGTTATTTATATACGAGGGGCTTGGTTTTAGAAAAATCGTTTCTTTGGTTGCGAGTTGAGACATCGTGTGATTCATGATTTTTTTTTTTGGGAAAGTTAACCGCGCCATGCATACTGGCACATGGGACGGTTAAGGTAGAGGTGTACAAATCGGTTTTTTTCAAAAACCGGTTTCGGTTTTTTCACCCAAAATAAAAACCGGTTTTTTTTTATAACTGGTTCCGGTTACTAACCGGTTTTTGAGGTCCAAAAAAATAACCGGTATAACCGGTTGGGACCGGTTTTTAACCAGATTTTCCCAAAAAAAACCAGTTTTTTACCGGTTTTTTAAAATCGGTTTCGGTTAATAACCGGTTTTTGAAGTCAAAAATAGTAACCGATCTAAAAACCGGCGGTTAAAAAAAACCGGTTATAAAAAAACCGGTTAAAAAAAAAACCGGTTTCAGTTTTTTTTTTCCGGTTTCGGTTCTAAAACTAGTTTTTTTGTACACCTCTAGGTTAAGGGGCGCAACCCGTAGACATTCATCACCGCATATTTATGGGCTTGCATAAGTTTTATTTCTATAAAATGGTTTGATTACACTAAAGTCATTAACTCACTAAAATCAGTAACTTCCTTTTTGTGAATTGTTGTTTGTGTATTTATTGGGTAATTCTAACTAGGGGAGACAATTTTCGACAAAACTATCACAGAAATAAGGGAAATTGGATTTAAATAATCCGAACTTTCACCTGTTGGCCAATAACACTCCGAACTTTCAGTTTGGCCAGCAGCACTCTCAACTTTCATCCTATTTTCCCAAAACACTCCCAAACTAACTTTCATCTCTGTAAATATGTGTTGCTGAGGTGTTTTGGGAGTGTTTTGGGAAAATAGGATGAAAGTTGAGAGTGCTGCTGGCCAAACTGAAAGTTCGGAGTGTTATTGGCCAACAGGTGAAAGTTCGGATTATTTAAATCCAATTTCCCCAGAAATAATCATGTTTTGATCCTGCTTAAATGAACTGAGTAGTGTAAAAGTCAGACATGTTTAACCCAATGTTTTACAACTCACCAACCTGTTTTGCTTGACACGTTTAGATAAATAGGTTAACATGTATTTGGATTACAAGATTTTATGCGTGTGGGGTTAGACCCGCAATCTAATATGGCTGTTTTCTAGTGGTGTTGACACCCCTATTTCTAATTATTGTTTACATTAATATTCTTATATTATAGTTGTGAAATAAATTTAAAACTTGTTCATTTTCTTTGTGTGAACCTATATTTGTTCATGTAGGGGTGTTCATCGGTTCGGTTTATGGTTTATTTGGTTTATTCGGTTCGGTTTATTCGGTTTTCAAAATTTTGTACCCCAAACCAAACCAAATAAGGAATATGCAAACCGATCCAAACCAAACCAAATTCAATTCGGTTTGGTTTAGGTTCGAAACCAAATAAACCAAATCTAACCAAATTGTACTTAAGTATTTTTTTCCTAATTTATATTTATGCTTGTGTTCCAACTTTCGAACATCACAACTAATTTACACCTAACAATATATGAATACAAGAAAGTTTCATTACGAAATAAAACAAACACATTCATAAAATAGTAGTAGACACAACCACAAAGTTAAAGTTTCAAAACATAGATCATAGAAACTATTGGATGACTTAAAGAGTGGTTTTGAGTTGGGCTTTAAGATTTACATTTTGTATTTAGGGCTGCATAAAAAAACTATTTTGGGCTAATAAATTATATATGATTTATAAAATATTATTATTTTTATTTAATAATTAATTAAGTTAAATGGTTTATTCGGTTATCCAAATAAACCACTCTTTAAGTTGAAGATCCTATTTTATCCAAGTAAACCTATTTTAAAAAATTGTCCATCAAACAAAGACTTGATCAAATTGTGGTTTGCACCACATGAGTCTCTACTCTTTCTCTGGTTGTAAACATCACTATGATTTACACTTGTAGACAAGACCACATTTTAGGTGCTGTTTGTTTTTTCTGTAGGAAAAGGTCTGCAGTCTGCGGACCACATCTGCAGGCATCTGCAGGAGAAGAGGTGGACCAAATGTCTGCAGACTGCAAGGAGAAGAGGGTTTGTTTTTTTTTTCTTATACAAAAACACTTTTCACACACACACACAAAACACACACTGCCTCAACTCTCTCTCTCTACAAGATAGCACCACCACCGCACCACCTCCGCCATCACACCACCGCAACCACCGTCGTTCAACCACAACCACCCGTTCAACCCCCGTCGTTCAACCACAACCACCCACCCGGTTTCTGAAACAGAGAGAGAGAGATCCAGAGAGAGAGAGTACGAGGGGTTTTTGAAACCCTAATTTCACCGATCGATTTGGGGGTTTCTGAAACAGATGATGATCGATGAAGATGTTGATGAAGATATTGATGATCGATTTGGGGGTTTCTGAAACCGATCGATTTGGGGGTTTCTGAAACCGATCGATTTGGGGGCGATTTTGATGTTCGATTTCTGAAACAAATGATGATGTTCGATTTTGATGATGTTCGATTTATGAAACAGATGATGATGTTCGATTTTGATGATCGATTTGGGGGCGATTTCTGAAACAGATGATGATGTTCGATGATGATGATGATGATGATGATAACAGATGATGACGGCGATTTTGATGGTGGAGGTGATTGGGGGTGTCGGGTGGAGGAGATGGGTGAACGTGGGGTGGCGGTGGTGGCGGAGATGTGGTGGTGGAGGTGGTGGCAGGATGTGGGGGTGGAGGTGTGGAAGAAGAGCTAAGAAGGGGTTTGTGTCTGTTTGGTGAAGACATGGGAACATGTCTGTGTGGTGAAGAGGTCTCGCAGACCTTTTTTAATGAAAGGTCTGCGAGAAAACAAACAATCTGCAGCATCCAAACGTCTGCCCGTGTCTGCGCGGCGCAGACATAAGTGGCCAGAAGTACTTCTGGCCAAAAAACAAACAGAACCTTAGTCTCACAAAAAAACTTTTACATTTCATACCATTGCCTTCTTCTCTTATTTTGTTCATCTTGGAACCCTATCCCAAATCCAACTGAAATCCATGAAAAAGAATCACCGAAATCGACATCAAGATTGATCAGTGTTGTGTTTCTTATGTTTAAGCCATTTTATCAACTTGAGTGAATGATACTGTTATAAAAATATAACATTTGTCGGGTTTTATATAATCGGCTTGATCGGTTTTTATAGTTAAAACTTTTTTTGCTTCCAAACAACTATTGATGGAAGGGAAAGTAGGGGTGGCATTGGCAATATGTGTTTTATTGTTGTTGATGTGTGAATCAACAATGGGGAGATTTGTGGTTGAGAAGAACAATTTGAGGGTGACATAACCACAAAATTTAAAAGATACTTATGAATGTGCAATTGGTTGATTTCATCATGGATTGATTGCTTATGTGCATTTGGTTGATTATGTCAAATATGATAATCAACACAAAGTCTGGAAAATCTGCAAAACGGATTTTGTAACAGACCTTTATATTAACCGATATTGTATGCTTTGCCCACCAGGAACTGTAGGATCGTTTTCAGACCCAAACGAGTCGTTCAGAAGAATTCTAATCAATTCAAAAGGCGGAAACAGATGAATTGACTTGAAAACAGCTTGATTCACTTCTAAATATCTTGTATATTGATTTAACAGGTTTACAGATCAATCGACACGTCGGCAGCACTTCGGTACCGGAATCTAATTTCGTTATAAATGAGATCACCTTGAGGGTATTTATAGGGATACTAATTTCGCATGAACTGGCCAAGCGAAATTAGTTACAAGCGAAATTTAATTTCGTGCGAAATTACTATGTAATTTCGTACGAAATTACCCTATCTACATTTCATGCGAAATTACCTAAAACCCCTATTTTCTCAAACTACGTGCCCTGATCTAACATTTCTAATACAAGACTCGATACAAGATGAAGTCGACAGACGTATGCACCAACAGACTCCCCCTCGGATGTTGACGAGTCTTAAGTGTTGAGTCTTCACAGTCTTTAGCCTTGATCAGTCTTTGGGCTTCTTCCAAAATATCTGACAGTGTCAGCATCCTCAATATTTTCATCTTCAGAATCTCAACTTGGCTTTTTCCTCACTGTAATTCTCTTGATCAGAACTCTTAATTCTTTAAGTATCAGCAAATTGCGAACTTCAGGATCTGAAACTGGCTCTAGAATCTACAGACTCCTCTTTACTATCAGACTCCCCCTTGAATTATGCTGGGATCGCAGTCTAGCTCAAGCTCTGCACATTCTCTACCTCAAAGTAAGTTTTACAAATTTAAAAATTTAAAAATTTAACAAATTTAAACTTTGGCAGAAATCAATCTAAAAGATTTAACATTTAACATATCTGATAACCACTTGAAGAATCAAATTCAAAACATCTTCTCGAAATAATTTTCATTTAACATTTAACATCATTTTTTATTTCGAATAATCTACTCCCAAACCTGTTCATCATGTTTAGCACTCGGAATTTTGAAAATCAGCTTTTCATTATCAGTTGTCGAAAATCTTTTTGCATTTTTCAAAATTTATGCTAAAATACTCCGAAAATCTTTTTGGATTTTTGATAATAAAGAAATGCATAAAAGAAATATTTACAAACAAATATTTTTGTGAGTTTGTGTAAGAGAATCATATCAGTTTTTGACAAGTCACAAGTACCGTTGAGCTTAGTTACACGTTAAGATTAAACAGTTCACTTAGATTGTCGATATACTGATCCACTTAAATTTTCACACAAATTTCAACTGATTCGAGATACGAATTAGATGTATTAAGAACTTAAACTCATTCATGTGTCCCACCTCTTTAATATACTCCCGTATCCAGATCCCAATATTCAGTCTTACAGGTGAGTATACCACAGATGATATCTGTAAGGGGTTAATTGCGAGGGCCGTGAGAGCTCAGGCTATTGCTTCCGCAAAATCAGAGAGATCACGGCTTCGACTTTTGGTGTGTCCTCTTTAGAGGATCTTTTCTTCAACAACACATGATTAGCATTTTGCAATGTTTCATCATTTTTTATGCTGAGGGATGTGCTATATTTTAAGCAAGCAGAAAGTATTATACGGAGACTAGGCCATTGCTTCCGCAAAATCAGAAGTCCCGGGATAATACCCCAGATATCACTGAGCATAGAGACCTAGTATTTCAGAAAGAGGGACCCTTCAAACAAGATTTCAGGGGTTACCTATATATCCAAGTAGTGTTCCCCACGAAACAAGCAAGTTTGAATTTAAGTTTATATCCCGAAAAAAGTTTACTAAATGTGTAAAAACCTATCGGCATATCATCAGTGAGACTGTTTAAAGCTATTTAAACATTACATTTCTTTAGCATACTGTAACTGTCTACTGATGTATTATCATTTCCTCTTTTCTCAACAAAAATCGATTTTGTTTTTATCATGTTTTTGAAATTTTCAAATTTTCTAATGTTTTTGGATTTTCTGAAATTCTTACTCCCCCTAAAATTCAAAAAAATTTAAAAGGAAATTTGAAAACAAACTGTACAAGTAAACTGACAACTGATTTTCAAGCTTCAATTCGCCATCCACTTAGCATAAACAATCAGAACTCCCTCACAACAAACTATTTTCCCATTATGATTTCAAAACACTTAAGTTTGTTTTAATCAAAAATGGTTTTTCCGGAAAATAAGTTTTGTTGATTTTATCACTTGTAAGAATCGGGGTTATCATCACTTTGTTTTTCAAAACATTTTGAATGAAAGTTAAATCAAGTTCAAATTAATGACCTTGATTAACCACTTGCAGATGAAAATCCTGTTTTCAACCACTTGTAGGTTCAAATCTACCGGCCAATTGTAAAGCAAAATATGACAATTTAAGAACAACTACCACTTGTAATACCACATGCAGGAAAATGCCGATTCCTACTTCACACTTACCAACCTGGAAGTTCAGGCAAGTCCACACAACCTGTAGAAATTTAACAATTTTTAAATGTTTCACAAAATTTTAAAAAAATGAAACCGATTCATCCTCCACGATTACCCACTTGGGAGCTCCGGCAAGTCAGAATTTTAGTTTGAAAATGTTGTCACCCAAGCCTGACCAGCCTTGGGTGATTTTGATTCAACTATATCCCATCCTCCTTTTGATCTGTAAAACTCTTTTGCACTTTTCACTTTCCCATCTGTAACATTCCTATTTTTATATAAGAATTATAGGTTTGGTTAAATTTATTAACCACTAGTAACTAGTAACTAGTTTGTTTTTAATATAATTATTCGACCCAAAATAGTTTTAAAAACTATTTTATATATATAGTTGGTTGAAATATTATACTAATTAATTGGCCCTAATACGGGTGACCTTTCTAAATAAAATAAAAGTATATAAAAACTTATATTATTAGACAGGTAGCTTACGGGTAAGTTAACTATTAGAAATTTGAAGTGCCTAGACGGGCATAGAAACCGTCTAATAATTAAATTATAAAAATACATTGTATTTTGAACCTACTCTATTTTTAATGAAACTTAGACCCAAATGTAGACGAAAATATTTTCATTCTAATAACATATTTATTATTTTCTAAAACGTCGTATTTTAAAAGTTATACGCGCCAAATAAGTGAAGCAGTTAAATTAATTATAATAAATATAATAATAATAATAACTCAAAATGAAATTTAAAACGTTGGACATACATAATTTTGAATTATAGGCTTTAATCCCTAGGTGTACGATTTTTAAATAAAATATATAATAAAATGTACTATGTAACCGTTTAGAATAATAATAATAATAATTAAAAATCAAAACATATCAAAAAGGATATGGATGTAGGTGTTCAATTTTTAAATAAAATAATCAAATAATATTTAACAACTTACATTTGAAATCATCTCAAAAGTGTACGTGTATGAAAAACATTTGAAGTCATTTCAATTGTGTACGTGTCATCAAAGAAGCAGAATAAATGGCGTGTACTCCAATTCAAAGATTGTAGTATAAATAGGAGTTTTAAGCTCTCACAAATGCTCACCCCTTCATTTCTTTCTCTCTCATATATTATGCCCGATATTTTTTTATAGTTATTCACCCCAAAATCCTACAAAGTCCTGCCCTGTTTTAAGTGTTTTAACTCTCGATCACCGCTACCCTTTCCGATTGATCTGAGCCTCATAACGTATGTCAGGGCTCTGCCCGACTAAGTTGTTGGGGTTCTATCTCGTGACATAGGGACAATGTTGAATGAGAGGTATTATACTTAACACGAGTGCATTATATATATATATATATATATTTTATATAGCTCAGAAGTTATACCCAAAATTTATACCAGGAGGCTTTCTAGTTGAACCCTAAAGTTACAAAGTGGGTCCATTCTCTTTTCTCACCAAAACCATACCAACTCTCACCAAAACTATTATTTATTATTTATTATTATTATATTTTGTTCACTAGGAAACCTTAGTTAAGACACTTAAGTAATCCTACATAAACCCTAAAAATTTCAGAATCAGAATCAGAATCAGAATCAGGGCCCCTAAAACTCAGGGGGGGTATTTCCTACTTGACGATTATCCTAATAACTTGCTGTCTAATTCGAAATTTCTCGTTCCGTCAACTCAGCTAGGCTAGAAACACACGTGGCAATCCTATGAGATAAAGTGGACCTTCGCGTCACGCGAAGCCCATAGGGGGACCCCTCGCGTCACGCGAGGGGGTCAAATTTCATGTATAAATAGAGGGTTGTGGGACTTGAATTCTGGAGTTGAAACGACGAAGAAATTCGTTACATACACTGAGTTATCGTAGAAACAGTTCTAAAACACACACGATCACGAAACGCTGCCGCAATAACAGGGTATTAACTCGATCGCTGCTACGATTCAATGTCCGATTGATTTAAACTATCCGAACGGATGTTTAAGTGTTATCCTTTGTCATTAGTCGTGATTCCGACAGGATGTTTGAGTACCACCCGAACTCGGGGAATACTCTGTCATTCGTTGTGAGGGTTTTAATCTCGTGAGTTATCGTAAATGCTGTATTAGTTACTTACCTAGTTCGTGTGCACTAGGTTACAAGGCTAATCAATAGGCTAAGCTCTGCCTGTATAAATCTGCAATATATCAAGGCTTATCTGTAGATTAAACTTTGCCCGTATGAATCTGCATGCTTATAATGTGAGTTATTCTCTTTTTATCAAATTTGTTAACAAAAGCATGTTTATTTTCAAAGTTATAATTACATGGATTAAGTCTTTGTAATCACCAAATTACAGCCGGTATGTGGGGTTTTGTATACATTACTTGATAATCTTCACCATTGGGGCAGCCAAGGGGTGATATGACCATAGTCACAGACACCATTGGACAACGGGAGGGCCAATGGGTCGAGTGACAAAATACCGTGGGTAGTTGGTTTGATATCAGAAACATTGTAATCGCTCTTAATACTGTAAATTATAACAAACGTGTCGTTTTAGCAAAATGAATGATTCACCAGTATTTTCTGCTGACAAAACCTTTTTAAACGCGTTTCAGGTAATTACAGTAGATCGGAATAAGAGTTGGATACGGCACTGAAGGGCTTCAAGAAGTGGCTTATTTTATTAATTAAATCAAATTAAGAAATATTGTTTTATGTAATCAAATTTATCTTTATTAAAGCTACCATTGTAAAACATGGGTTTATCCCATCTATTTAATAAATAAAATCCGGTGTTTCTTAAACTCTGATATTTTTCCTAACTCACGGTCCTGATGAAATTTCCGCTGCAAAATATTTTCAAATTAATCACCGGTACCACTTGGCTGTTCGCGGCTCCCGATTCCGTCCAGGGTGAGTCGGGGGTCGTGACAGAAGGTGGTATCAGAGCCACTGCTTTAAGCCTATAAGTGTTGTAATAATAATACCTAAGTTTATATAAAAGAGTTAGGAGATTGCTATTAACTGGTAGCACACAGGATAGTATTTAGACTTGAACTTAAGAAAATATGCCTTAGTATAAGCTTCGAAATAAGCTAAGTAATTGTGTAAATAAAAGTATGATGGATTTTGGTATGCCGTAAGAATGACGATTAGAACATTGCAGGCAATAACACTTAATTGCTATTAATTCTTGCTTAATGATATTAATTGGTCTAGAAAAAGATATGTTATGGAAATACAAATTTCCCTAATTCTGGATAAAAGCCTAAATAAAAGAGGCACTTTTAAAAATACTATTTATGGGAAATATAATTTTTTTTTCCGACAAGACTGGGTATGGTGAAGCAGACTCTCCAGCTTGTCCGGATATACTGGGATTACCTCTCTGGCGCGAACCGGATAAGACGGGGTATATAATATGTCAAACAAGTGACAAGATTTACCTAAATAGTATCATGACCAGATATTTGACTGGTTCTTGGAAATATAAATTTGTTAAATACATTGACCTTACTAAGGGTATGTATATTACAACATGTGAAATATATGATTTTATAGATCTATAAGGAATTCCAAAAGCCAAATAGGAATAAAGCACAAGCATATGTGTCTAGATTTCTTTATCAGGAATCTCTTTTCCGATATCAAACATTATTTCATCTGCCTCGTAACTCGTGTGATAATATAAACAATGGAAACCCTTTAAGTTGGGACACTATCAAAAGTATAAGAATTTCCAATGCGTTACCATAAACTATTAACGCAAGTAAGAAGAATGAAAAGTTGTGCTAATACACAAGAAAACACATGAAAATTTAATTATAAGTCCAGAGACGTCGAAATATATCACACACGACTTCCAAGGCAAGACCTTTAGAAAATATAAATTAGGCACTATAACACCAATGCTAATTCCGTCAGTAGAAGAACTACTAATAAAAAAGAATCACTTTGCCACGCGATCCTATAAGCGACATGAATCTCGCTGAGGTACGTTGGAACAAAATTTCACAACCATCGGTGCACAGTCTAATCAGAGTCATAATTATTATCACTGAAAAAGGAGTCATATACTTTTGTAACTCCCCTATTTCATTTCATTCGACATTCTCTGGTAATGTCTCTTAACAACGATTATCACACGAAAATTCAGATAAAATTTTTATATTTCTTTCATTGAAATTATGACTTCTGCATATAAAGAGTTGACTTTCGTATTTCTACTTCCTCTAATGGTTATCATACCATCAGGATTTCTTTCATAGTAGTGAATATTGATTTATTTCATTTCTTGGTAAATCCACACGTTACACATGCACTGTTTGTTACGCATGTGGTTTGTTTGATTTATACAGACCACTGGAGAGCTTCATTCTAATTTGTTATTTTATCCAAACTCAAATATCATTCTGCTTTTTGCACTGTGAATCACATTATTGCAAAACGATGATTCTTTGATATCAAGTCAATGAATTTTGTTAAATAATTGAGGTGAAGAATTTATACTTTTTATATATATATGTGTAAAAATTATATTGAGGTATACTTTCATTTACGTTTAGGTTTAAGTTATCTATTATTAATAATTTTATTATTAGTAATAATATATTAATAATAGTAGTGTTAATATTATTTTTAGGTAATAGGGTTATTGTCAAGGGCAGGTATTGGATAACCTAGTCTTAGTTAGGCATGGACTGATCACATATGCTTAAACAAGGCAGCACTAACCAATATCCACCCATGATAATGACTAGTTAATATATATAAATTAAGTCATCATACTTATTTAATAAATTTTAATTATATATAAAAATATATATACTTTGTACTGTAAGGAGAAGACATATTTTCATAAAACAATACAAGAATTAGAGGGACGAATAAAATTATATAAATAAATTGTCTATCACATGTTTTGTGGTAACTATGTACCGTAACGTTCTGGCAAGAAAATGACCATATAAGAATAATATGGTAGTCATCAACTATGTTGGGTTAGGGGAACATTGTAATATATAAGAATAGTCCCTATTTTCACTTATTTACAACATTTGTAAATACATTCACAACGTTATATGGTTTCAAAATGAAAATAAGTAATCACATAGAATCGACCCATTAAGTGATATATATTTACAAATTATTTTACAAATACTTTTGTACAATAAATATTTTTACACCTTTGTTTACAACTTTCATTTAACGTTATAAATAATAGTGATTTCTTTTACAAAATAATAATACTAAAATATTTTGTAATGTAATAACTTCATTGCGGTATTTTGTAATCTATATTACATAGTAAATATAAGTTATTTTACATAGTATAGTAAAATATTAAAATAATATATATTTAAAAGTGGTGACCATTTGCATATAGTAAAAATGCGTAATAAATAATATATATTACATTTGCTTTACAAATATAATATAATGGTTGGTCATGCCAAAACAACTTATTCTTATTATATTTCGATCTCTAGCACATAGTATGAAAAATATGGTCACTAATAGTATACTATCACATTGTTTCACAATTAAAACAACTTGGAACTCTAAACAATGATACACTAACTCTATTGTCTTTTGGTGTATTTTTGCAATTCGCTCATCTCAACACTTTGATTTTCTCATATCATAAATATTTGACAAATCATTTTTCATGCTTTTATTTCATTGGGAACCTGTCAATTCTAAGTCTTCCTCCGTTGCCAATCAAAGTAAGATTTCTTTTGACAAAGAATTTTTATTTGATTCTAAAAAGTCCTTCACATTCATTTTAAATATCTATTGATCAAATATCTTTTGTCTTGAACCTAGTCACTTTGGAAAATTATAACATTTCATCTCATTAGTTTGTCATCAATTTCTTGAACTAATTCAGTTGAACCATTGAATCCTACTTATTGTACAACTCGTATTCACAAAATTTGATATTTTGATTCTATGTCATCTACCTTAAATATTGTTTTATTAACTAAAATGTGACATAAGTCTAAAAGAAATATCGTAACCCAAATCTCGAGGACGAGATTTAAAACAAGGTGGGGAGAATGTAACATTCCTATTTTTATATAAGAATTATAGGTTTGGTTAAATTTATTAACCACTAGTAACTAGTAACTAGTTTGTTTTTAATATAATTATTCGACCCAAAATAGTTTTAAAAACTATTTTATATATATAGTTGGTTGAAATATTATACTAATTAATTGGCCCTAATACGGGTGACATTTCTAAATAAAATAAAAGTATATAAAAACTTATATTATTATACAGGTAACTTACGGGTAAGTTAACTATTAGAAATTTGAAGTGCCTAGACGGGCATAGGAACCGTCTAATAATTAAATTATAAAAATACATTGTATTTTGAACCTACTCTATTTTTAATGAAACTTAGACCCAAATGTAGACGAAAATATTCTCATTCTAATAACATATTTATTATTTTCTAAAACGTCGTATTTTAAAAGTTATACGCGCCAAATAAGTGAAGCAGTTAAATTAATTATAATAAATATAATAATAATAATAACTCAAAATGAAATTTAAAACGTTGGACATACATAATTTTGAATTATAGGCTTTAATCCCTAGGTGTACGATTTTTAAATAAAATATATAATAAAATGTACTATGTAACCGTTTAGAATAATAATAATAATAATTAAAAATCAAAACATATCAAAAAGGATATGGATGTAGGTGTTCAATTTTTAAATAAAATAATCAAATAATATTTAACAACTTACATTTGAAATCATCTCAAAAGTGTACGTGTATGAAAAACATTTGAAGTCATTTCAATTGTGTACGTGTCATCAAAGAAGCAGAATAAATGGCGTGTACTCCAATTCAAAGATTGTAGTATAAATAGGAGTTTTAAGCTCTCACAAATGCTCACCCCTTCATTTCTTTCTCTCTCATATATTATGCCCGATATTTTTTTATAGTTATTCACCCCAAAATCCTACAAAGTCCTGCCCTGTTTTAAGTGTTTTAACTCTCGATCACCGCTACCCTTTCCGATTGATCTGAGCCTCATAACGTATGTCAGGGCTCTGCCCGACTAAGTTGTTGGGGTTCTATCTCGTGACATAGGGACAATGTTGAATGAGAGGTATTATACTTAACACGAGTGCATTATATATATATATATATATATTTTATATAGCTCAGAAGTTATACCCAAAATTTATACCAGGAGGCTTTCTAGTTGAACCCTAAAGTTACAAAGTGGGTCCATTCTCTTTTCTCACCAAAACTATACCAACTCTCACCAAAACTATTATTTATTATTTATTATTATTATATTTTGTTCACTAGGAAACCTTAGTTAAGACCCTTAAGTAATCCTACATAAACCCTAAAAATTTCAGAACAATCAGAATCAGAATCAGAATCAGAATCAGGGCCCCTAAAACTCAGGGGGGGTATTTCCTACTTGACGATTATCCTAATAACTTGCTGTCTAATTCGAAATTTCTCGTTCCGTCAACTCAGCTAGGCTAGAAACACACGTGGCAATCCTATGAGATAAAGTGGACCTTCGCGTCACGCGAAGCCCATAGGGGGACCCCTCGCGTCACGCGAGGGGGTCAAATTTCATGTATAAATAGAGGGTTGTGGGACTTGAATTCTGGAGTTGAAACGCCGAAGAAATTCGTTACATACACTGAGTTATCGTAGAAACAGTTCTAAAACACACACGATCACGAAACGCTGCCGTAATAACAGGGTATTAACTCGATCGCTGCTACGATTCAATGTCCGATTGATTTAAACTATCCGACCGGATGTTTAAGTGTTATCCTTTGTCATTAGTCGTGATTCCGACAGGATGTTTGAGTACCACCCGAACTCGGGGAATACTCTGTCATTCGTTGTGAATCCGATGGATGTTTAAGTGATTACACTTTGTCATTCGTTGTGAGGGTTTTAATCTCGTGAGTTATCGTAAATGCTGTATTAGTTACTTACCTAGTTCGTGTGCACTAGGTTACAAGGCTAATCAATAGGCTAAGCTCTGCCTGTATAAATCTGCAATATATCAAGGCTTATCTGTAGATTAAACTTTGCCCGTATGAATCTGCATGCTTATAATGTGAGTTATTCTCTTTTTATCAAATTTGTTAACAAAAGCATGTTTATTTTCAAAGTTATAATTACTGGGATTAAGTCTTTCTAATCACCAAATTACAGCCGGTATGTGGGGTTTTGTATACATTACTTGATAATCTTCACCATTGGGGCAGCCAAGGGGTGATATGACCATAGTCACAGACACCATTGGACAACGGGAGGGCCAATGGGTCGAGTGACAAAATACCGTGGGTAGTTGGTTTGATATCAGAAACATTGTAATCGCTCTTAATACTGTAAATTATAAAAAACGTGTCGTTTTAGCAAAATGAATGATTCACCAGTATTTCCTGCTGACAAAACCTTTTTAAAACGCGTTTCAGGTAATTACAGTAGATCGGAATAAGAGTTGGATACGGCACTGAAGGGCTTCAAGAAGTGGATTATTTTATTAATTAAATCAAATTAAGAAATATTGTTTTATGTAATCAAATTTATCTTTATTAAAGCTACCATTGTAAAACATGAGTTTATCCCATCTATTTAATAAATAAAATCTGGTGTTTCTTAAACTCTGATATTTTTCCTAACTCACGGTCCTGATGAAATTTCCGCTACAAAATATTTTCAAATTAATCACCGGTACCACTTGGCTGTTCGCGGCTCTCGATTCCGTCCAGGGTGAGTCGGGGGTCGTGACACCATCTACCATCTTCCCAACTATATGTTTAACTTTCACATTGAAAGCCTTTTTAGCATCAAATTCTTCTTTTCCAGAGAAAAATTGATCTGAAATCTCAAACCTACCTTTTGATTTCAGATTTTCTACCCGCAATGGTGGAAAATTTTCATCGTTCAACTCTGGAACGAAATTCTCATTCTTTTTCTCAACAAATGACTCCTCTGATTTTATGGAATCAGATTCATTGTCAGAACTACTCTCAGATTTAACAACCCATCTTTGTTTGTTCAAATCAACTTTTCTTTTGTAAAAACGTTTTAAACTTTTACCAGTTTCAAAAATCGAATTTCCAAACATATTATTTTCTCAGCTGATTGTTTCTTTTTATCAACATGTTTCTTAATCATTTTAGAGTTAGAAGAAACTTCCTGTTTTGTATTGTTGAACTATTGGCAATTCCAAGCAATGTGTCCAACTTTGTGACATTTAAAACAAATTCTTTTGTCAACCCTTGATACAAATTTCTTCATATTCTTCTTCCTTTCAGCAAGAAACTCTTGATTTGACTGTTTCTAGAAGGTTTCTTCTGCTCTTCTTCAGAACTTCCTCCTGCAACAAATTTTGTTTTTGGTTTATAATTTTTCTCATTTTTATAATTTTCTGAAGAACTAAAACCAAGACCATTCTTTTTGAAATTACCGTTATGGTTTGGTTTCTTTTGATAACCTGAACCAGAACTGTAATCATTTTTCTTGTTCAATCTCTGTTGAACTCTTGAAGTGTACTTTTTAGGTTTTTCATCAAGATTTAAATCTTTTATTTCAGAAATATCAATTTCTGTTAATTTGAAAACCTGTTTGATCATTTCAATTTTGACACTTCTTACTGGAAATTCCTCATCAGAATATAATTTGTCTGAATCATTCAAAGTATATGCCACTTTGATTGGTCCGTCATTCAAATTAGATTTTGATAACAGGAATTCTTTATTGTAAACCCTTTTAACCGGTGAACTCGGACTCTTTTCTGATGAACTCAAACTTTCAGACTTAGACTCCGATTTTGACTCTTCATCCATATCCAACACCTGATCGACCACTTTCTTTAACAACTCAGACTCAGACGCTGTGAATGTGACATCAATATTATCTGGTAACTCATCAATGGTTTCAGACTTTAACTTGATGTTGAGAGCCTTATTTAAACGTTCCTCATTTGGCTTTCTGGGAGAATAACTATTCCAAATCGGGGGCGGACACTTGTTATACTTGACACTTTGTTTCTTACCAGTATCCGTATCTTCTGTCTTTTTATCTTGAAACGCTTCAAGACCTGCAACAGTAGGATAAACTTATCAATCAAATAATCACATGGTGTATAACTCAACAACAAACGTTTGATTCTTTCACTCTCAATTTTCTCAAGTTCCAAATCCTGCTTTAGCTTTTGCACAATCTTCAATATACTCATTGATGACTTTCTGTTTTGTCATTAATGTTGAACTCATCATTGTCATAGCAGCATCAACTTCTGTATTTGTCTTTTTCAGACCATCAACTGTTCTGTTCAGCACGTCATAAGATTCCTTCACATACTTCACATCAGACAATAAATTTTCTTTCATCTTTTCTAATTCAACGATCTTCTTATCCTTCTCGTCACAATCTTTGCATGATTTCAGACATTTCAGACAAGGTTTAATGACTTCAACTATCTTTTCAACCTCGACAATCTTTTCTACTTCAACAATTTTTTCTACCTCTACGATCTTTTCTACTATTTTCTCCACTTCAACGATTTTATCTATCACCTTCTTAATCATTGATTCATCATTAAATTCTATTTCTGCTTCGTACTCTTCAACTACGACCTTCTTTGTTGAATTTTCTTCAACTTCTGTTGTTTTAGCTTCCAATTTTGCCTTTTCTTAATCAATTCTTCTTGCTTCCAAGTCTCTCTTCAATCTGGCAGCTTTCTTCTTATTCAGTTTTTCAATTTTATCTGCAAAAAACAAATTAAAACTAAATGAGTCTAAACTCTTTCTTGCATTATTAATGTACTTTTCCTCGTCATCAGTATCATCATCACTTTCTGATGATCTAAAGATCTTCGTTCTTTCGACTTCTTGTTCATCCAAAATTCTAGCAACAAGACCTGAACCAGGTGGAATGTATTTATCCCAGCTAAATCCCTCTGCCACCTTTTCATCATCTTGGTCTATTATACCATAACAAGCTCTTTTCTCTTCAATGGTACGTGCATGTGCAGTTTGTGGTTGTTGAGAAATCTGATGGAAAATTGGTTTTTGATAATAATTGTTTTTTCCAGACTGATCTTGTCTTCCATCTGCTTCTTTGTTTTTGCACTCACGCTTAAAATGCCCTTTTTCACGACACCTGAAACATGTAACCTTTGATTTGTCAAATCCTATCGGAGATGCACTCATTTCTCGAAAATCATCTCTTCCGGTGACTTGTGTAAATTTTTCTGCTCTTCTAACTGCACTGGTTAAACATCACTTGATGTCCATCAACTCAAGTTCCTCCGCATCAATTTGGTCACAATCTTCTTTGGTAAGCATCGGATTTCCAATTCTGCCAGCAATCAAACTTTCATATGATTCCAACATAGCAACGAGTGATGCCAGGAGAAAGATTTTGACCATTTTGAATGTTTAAGGTAACATTGCACTGCAGATTTGTAGAATTCTTTTATTGAGGACTTGGTGTTGTAAAATTTGGATCAAAGCTTGAATATGCAGACGAAGATCCACCACTTTGAGTCACAGTACTTCCCTTTGTTCCAGAAGAACTATCAGCACTGAAACCAGTTTGAATCTTTGGGCTTGGAGTAACTTCAAATTTATTTTCTCTATAGTATAAACTGACATCTTGTTGAGCATTTGGACTATTCATGATTGCCGTTTTCTGGATATCCAATTCATGCTCTTCAATCTTCTGAATAAACTGTGCCAGATTCATATTTTCTGATTTTCTCAAGCGCTTTAAGATCAACAAATAAGTTCCTCATTTCTGCTGTGGTAATGCATCAGCTAACTTATCAACCCATTCTTCATCATCTTTCTTTATATCCAATCTTCCCATTTCCAAAACCAGATGACAATATCTATCAATGGTCTTTTTTGTTGTTTCACCTTCCAAAGCTACAAACATATCAAATGATTTCTTTAGTAAAGCCTTTTTGTTCTTGATCATATCTGCACTTCCTTTAAACTTTTGAATTAATGTCGTCCAAATTGATCTAGCAGTACCATCATGTTGGAGTAAAACAAAGATATATTCTTTAACTGCTTGTTGAAGAATACTGATCATCATTTTTTCATTTGTATATTTCAGTTTTTCAATATCTGAATAGTCACAGAAAGCTTTTTCAATCCCACGTTCATTTTTCGGTTTCTCGTAATTTTTCTCTAATGAACTCCATGCGTCGAATTTATAAGCTTGCACCCAATTCTCAAATCGATTTTGCCATCCTCTAAAATCTTCAATGTACATAAGTTTTGGTGGCTTTTGATAAGTTCCCGTTTCATTCTCACTGTAAAGCGTTTCAGCAGCTGTAACAGGAGCAACTGGTGTAGCAAATGCATTGTAGAATTCCTCTTCCATGATTCAGTAATCTGTATAACAAAATCAACAAAGTTCAAACAACAATAAAAGTTCACACACTGAAACGAAATCAGTTTGGTGCGAAATAGCTATACAAGCGAAATCACACTTTCACACGAAATACTGGTTTCACACGAAATAGCACCAACTCAAACGAAATCTCTAATTTCGTGCGAAATTATCAAACAGAATGCCAATTTGGTGCGAAATTATCTAATTTCGTGTGGAACCTTCAAACGAAATTACCCTTTAAAGAGAAATTATCCTTTTCAAGCGGAATTATGTAATTTCGTTTGAAATCAAACAGGTAATTCCGTACGAAATAGTGCTGACATCATCAAGAACGATCTGATTTTCAAGCGAAATTACCAATTTAACCAGTTTAAATCGAATTAAGGTCCAATTCTTTCAAGGCTTTGATAAAACACAATTTCGCTTATGATGTGAGAAATTCAAACCATTTTAACCGTTAAAACATGTTCAAATTTGAAAAGAAGGTGTAGAAGTTAGAGAATCTGATAAAATCAAGCTGAATACAGTAGAACTCCTCCTACTGTGCTCTGATACCACTTGTAGGATCGTTTTCAGACCCAAACTAGTCGTTCAGAAGAATTCTAATCAATTCAAAAGGCGGAAACAGATGAATTGACTTGAAAACAGCTTGATTCACTTCTAAATGTCTTGTATATTGATTTAACAGGTTTATAGATCAATCGACACGTCGGCAGCACTTCGATACCGGAATCTAATTTCGTTACAAATGAGATCACCTTGAGGGTATTTATAGGGATACTAATTTCGCATGAACTGGCCAAGCGAAATTAGTTACAAGCGAAATTTAATTTCGTGCGAAATTACTATGTAATTTCGTACGAAATTACCCTATCTACATTTCATGAGGAGTTTTTCAAGAACGATACTAAAAACCCTATTTTCTCAAACTACGTGCCCTGATCTAACATTTCTAATACAAGACTCGATACAAGACGAAGTCGACAGACATATGCACCAACAGGAACTCACTACCTTTTTTTGCTTATTCGGGCGTAGACTTCTACGAGCCAGGAGTCACCCGTCTTGGAATTTTCCCCATCCGAACACGCTTAACGATGGAGTTTTTCTCTCACGTACAAATAAGGGTGTAAACGAACCGATCTCGGCTCATGAGGAGTTTTTCAAGAACGGGCACAAGTTGGCCTCGACTTGTTTATTGCTTATTAGCTATTAAATTAATTAATATAGAAACGGGTTCAGGAGAAAACGCTCAAAATTGTGAGAACGGTGAGAACGCATCCTGGCCCAACACGTGGCGCGCGACATGATCAGGGTCCGAGGGTTTTTTTGTCTTTTTAGTATTCTTCTCCTTTCCCGATTTTCGCGTTTGACATGCTGCTTTATTTTTTGCGTGCAAGATAATTTTAGAGTTATCTAGAATTATTAATTATTTGGCATTTTACTGTTTTTCTCAGATTTCTTCTCGTTGAATTAATTCTTTTTGTGTCACCTAGTTAATTTTTTTGGTGTTATGACTTTTCCATGTCATTTTTTGGCGTTTTGTATCTTTTTGTTAATAATTGATTACCATAAATTAATATTTTATAAAATTACAATAATACGAAATCAAAATTAACTAATAGTCTTCCGTAGGTGTGATTACATCAGAGATGTACCCATCGCTTTGTTCATCACTTTCTTCAGATTCTTCATCATCAAATTTCATATTTGCGTATAACGTCATTAACTCCTCTCTTCTTTGCTGAGCCTATTCTTGAATATCACTGCATCTTTGGATTTTGGATCGTTTGAAGGTGCTAAATCACAGAGTTGTTCAATGATAGATAGCAACCCTGTCTTCAACATTTCTTCCATTGGCCTTGAATATTGCACCCCGTTTTTATAAGTAACTTCAAGTGTTCCTTCTTCCTCATGCAATACCCAACTGCTAAGTTTTGGTATAGGAGTGTCGTCAATATCATCATCATCTTCATTATCTTCTGCCGGAAATTTTCTCTTCAGTCTTTTTATTACAGTTCTGGTTCTTTCACAATCGTTGTCCATCGGAACCCCAAGGGCCAGGATATCCTTCTGAACCTTTTCATTCATTCCAAGCATTGCTTTGATTGTCCTTACCTTTACCCCTCTCCTATTAGAGAACTTTATGATGAATCGGTTCTCTTTTCTTTCAAACCTCCATGCAATAACTTTCGCCATTTTAAAAGTTTTTGGCGTTTTGGATAATATGTGGCGTTTTAGTCAAATGTTTTGGCGTGTTTGATCTTGTGTTCGCATGGTCTTCTTTTATATTGGCTTTTTTTTTTCTCGCGCATTACAGGTAATTATGGCGTTTTGAAAAAGTTAAATAAATTTAATTTCCCAATAATTTGGCTTTTAATATTATAAATGTTAGTAATTATGTTTTCCGTCGTTTCATTTTACTGTTTTTTGCAGTTTTACCGTGTTTTGTTTTCAGACTCAACTGTATTTATGGTGTAACATGTCAAATCTTTTTTACGGCTGTAATTATGGCGTTTTGTTTTCCAATGGCAGTTAGATAACGATTGGACTTTTTTTGTTTTATATTCTTTGCACATTGTTTCACGCTTATTTATTTATTTTTAATAATAGTAGTTGTTCAAAGTAATTTTATTTTAGTTTGGTAGTTTTTTCGGGGCGTTTTTATGGCATTATGGCGTTTTACAAGCATTTACTCATTTTGGCGTTTTATTATATACTATTAAAATACTATTGTTGTTTATTAACTGAAATTACAAAACAAACAACAGATAAAGAAAATAAAAAAAAAACAAAGTAGAAGCAATTTATGATTTAAATCTTCATTGTTATCAGTCTCTTTTTTCTTTTGAAACTACAAGAACTGTGACAAATAAATGGCGTTTTAGGTTTGGCGTTGTTTATTTTCTTTGTTCATGTGTTGAAGTGTCTTTGTGGATGTTGGAGATATAGATCAACCGTTTGTGGGTGGATGCTATCTGCCCGTCGTCTTCATTATAATCATCGAGACCAAAGTAGCATTTACACTGTATAGGTCTCTTCTTATCATCCAAACCTTCTTCAAGAACAAAGATGACAGAATGACATTTGGGTGTCATCAGTCCCTCTTTTTTTAAATTTGTCCATCTCATGCAGCAAAATCTTTCTACATTCACGTAACAAATCATTCAGCGAAACTTCATGCAGAACATAACTGAGTATCAAAGAAAAGATGTTTTGCCGTCGTTGTATTTTTTGGCGTTTTACATTGAGTTGTATTTTTTTTAGCAACCACTGTGTTTTTTTGTGTGATAAACGGAAGGTGGTGAGACGTTTCTATTTATAGAATTTTTTTTGGCGCGTAGTTTAGGCGGGATATTATTTTTATAACAAAAAATGTAAGGTTTGGCGTTATATATTATGGTGTTTCATATTTTGTGGCGTTTTTGTATCCAGGGAGCTTAAATAAAAACCCAGAAAAAATTACGCAGTGATAAAATTGGCGTTTTGTATTTATTTGGCGTTTTATTTTTCAATGGTGTTTATGTGAGAAATGGTGTTTTACCTTTTTTTACCCTTAATGAAGCGCGTCCACGTAATAAAAATGATGTTATTTACCAAAATGCCACCGCGCCAATCTAGTCCATATATTGTTTTGATCGGACGATCAATAAGCGTTCTCACCGTTCTCACACTTTCTACCGTTTTCTCTAAATCCTGACCCAATTAATATATAAATATATAACTATTTTTAATATATATATATATTATGTAATATATATTTAATAAAAATTAATAAATACATATAAATAATATGCTCGTTTAGGCATTCAATCCTTACCAGACTCAGTATATGAATTTTAAGCTTGGGTTCGAGCAATTTTAAGCTCAGCTAAATACAAGAAAATACATAGCTTCTTTTGCTTTGATTCCAACAGGGGCTTTAGCAACAACATGAAGAAGGTGTCAATGAATAAAAGTTTCAAAATTGGCAATACCATCTATAAGCTAAAAAGGCGTATATACAAAATAGAACCTACTTCGTGTAGGGGTGGATTTTATTAACCGGTAACCTAAAAAAACGAACCCAGATCGTGAAAGGTTGTGTTTTAATGAAAATACAACATTTTATGTCCATGAATTTATATATATTACGATACATCTGTTTGACGAAGCAGAAGAGAAGCCATAGAGGACGATTGGAAAGAGAAGGGGGTTAGTTCGGATTCAAGATTCAAGTTGGGTTCGAAACGTGTTAGTTCGGTTTTAATTTACTTTATATTATTCGAACGCATGAACATGTTTAGCTACTCGATCCAGATTTGTTTATTTTTCTTGACTATGGTTAGGTTAAGACGATTACCATATTTTGATATTTATTTCATCGGTTTATGGATTTAATTTTGGATTTAATATATAAAGTATTTGTGAAGTGGCAGAACTAGGGCTTGGGGAAGATATAAACATAAGGGTATACTAGTCATTTCATTGGTTAAAACAGGGGTATAATAGCCTTTTGCTTATTTTTTGACAGTCAAATTAAACGTTGACTAACGACTAACGGTAGGCGTCAATGTATGATGAAATGTCCACCACAAAGTTTGTTTGACAAAAACTAAAAGATAGTGTGTCATATTACAATCTAGACCAAGCACAAAATGACAAATTACACTTTACTCCAAAATATAATAAATAAGATGAATAATCACTCATGCTACATTGTACAACTGTTCTTGCATTTTTATATTTGAAATTAGTTAGGGTGGTAGGGGCAGGTTTGGTAAGTGAATGCGGTATAGGGTTCACCGCGCGGGGAATACACCACCACCCCTTGTTTGAGTGGGGGATTGAGTTTGATTCGGGTTATACTCATCGATGTGGGAAGAGAAGAGAAAGAGGAAAGAGAGGGGGGTTATGAGTGGGCGCTAGTCTCTTACAACCAATCACATATTTTTTTTTAAATTGTTTACCGCTCCCCATGTGGGGAGCACCTTAGTATTTTAGTGCAAAATGAAAAGTGAAGAGAGAAGTCGACATTACATGAAATTATTGGCTAGGGGAAAAGTTTACCACTTCAGATACGAGGAGCAAGGCTACCTTTATAACACAGTAGGTTAAAAAAGATTGATAAAGCTTGAAATTGCTTTTTTGCATCAATGGTTGTGTCATCAAACAATCGAAGGATTTTCTCATTTTTAAAAAGCTAATATTTCAAGTATGAAATATGTTAAAAAAAAAGCAAATATATTAATAGTTTTTGTATTACAAACATTACTATTACTATTACTATTACTATTACAATTATTATATCTAACATTTTCAAAGTAGTTGAACAGTAGATTATTATTTAAATATGAGTAAACTGCAATTTTGGTCTCTATGGTTTGGGTACTTTTGTCATTTTATTCCAAATCTCAAACTTTTTAAATCTGGGTCCCTGTGGTTTCACTTTTGTTGCCATTGAAAAAGTATATCGTACATTACGGCTTAACGTACTTCACGTACAACAACGTGCGTGATTTGTTCTATAACATGCGTGATTAATGTTTTCAATATGCGTGATTATTGTGTTTCAACATGCGTGATTTTGGATTTTTGAATTATAACGTGCGTGATTTTAAAATGAACGTGCGTAATTACCTGTCGTACGTGATGTACATTAAGCCGCAATGTACGTTAACCTTCCTCTGTTGACATTTTAGTCCAAAATTCAAATTACCTTCTATTTCACTATTAAAAGCTGGTAGTCTTGTCTTTTTGTTCAGGGGTATAATCGTCCAGTTTTTTATAACAGTTAAATCATTAAATTAATCATACTCATTTAATTCCTTTATACCCCCCATTTAGCCATCATCTTCCCCAAAAAACCCTAACAGCAGTTCATCTTCCTCCACATCCTCAAAGCTCTCAAACAAGCTTCACACAACCTCCACCAAAACCCTAACCCGTCGTATCTGCTGTAAACGCTCCGACGATTTGCAGAGGCCCAAATGGTGGTGGAGGCGGTGGTGTTGAAAAGGCCCAGCATCTCTCGCTCCATCCCCGACGAATCCTCACCGCCACTGGTCCACCTACTCACCGTCTTCCCCATCCCGATTCCAACTCCTACTCCTAATCCAACACTCAACGCCGACATAAACAACTGGTGGTGGTTCTCCATCTCAACACAATGGTTGTTGCAGGTCTGGTGGAGGGTTAGGGTTTTGACATTTTTGAGAGGTTGTTGACGAAGGGGCGGCAGGTGGTGGTTGCAGGTTGGTTTTAAGGGTGGTAGACTGATGGTGATAGTGGTAGACTGATGGTGATGGTGGTGGAAGAGTACACGCGCCCTGCATCTAATCTGTTGACACACGATGTCTGCGATTGTGTGTGGTAAAAGATCCTTCTTCGAAGAATTATCCATGTCACCGACCTCTGCATCGTCTCCCGTTGCTAAGAAACTCTGTTGTTCTTCCACTTCTCCGGTTCGGCTTCCGGTTTTTCACCGACCAGCTTCAGGCTCTGTTTCCTAACATGGATAAGCAGGTTTGTTTTGAGTTCATGTTCAAAGTTTGAAGTGTTGAATTAGTGATGAATGTTTGATTGTCAATTGGAAGACATATTCAAATTTTACTCATTTTGTAGATGTGTTTGTAGACTGAGATCAACAAATTGAAGAAAAGAAATGATGAACTAGAGAGAGAGAAGAGAGAGAGAAAGGGGGTGTTTAGAGAGAGAGGAAGTGCAGAGATTTAGGGGTGTTTGGGATTTTGTATATGTTATAATAAAATTAAAATGACCAAAATGCCCCTGAAAAAAAGGACAAAACAATCAGCTTTTAACAGTCAAAATAAGGGTTTTTTGGATTTTGGACTAAAATGACAATAAAAATGAAACCACAGGGACCCAGATTTAAAAAGTTTGAGATTTGGAGTAAAATGGCAAAAATGTCCAAACCACATGGACCAAAATGGCAGTTTACTCTTTAAATATATTTTTACTTTTACAAATATTTTTTTGTTAGTTTTTCCTAACTATTAGTTTTTTAATTATATTATTATTAAAATTAGTTTCATTTCTTTTTGAGTAAACTTCCGTTTTGCTCCCTGTGGTTTGGTCACTTTAACGGTTTTGCCCCAAACCTTTAAAAATAGCCATTTTACTCCCTGAAGTTTTGGTTTTGTTGCCAGATTGCTCTCTGCGGGGAGCAAAATGGAAAAACAAACAATTTGGATGGAGTTAGAGGCGGGGAGCAAACTGGCAAAAAAACCAAAACATCAGGAGTAAAATGGTTATTTTTAAAGGTTTGGAGCAAAACCGTTAAAGTGACCAAACCACAGGGAGCAAAACGGAAGTTTACTCTTTCTTTTTTATTCTTATACCTTTGAGTATATTTTGTTTTTCATTTTTAACTTTATTTGAACGAGTCTAATATACTTAAATTTTACCGTAAGGAATTTGACCGATATCGTTTGAACAACATCGGTATTGGTACCGGTAGTGTATTCATTTTTATAGCTTTTTCGACGTAGCGGTATAAAATTTGTTAAAGATGGAGTTGTATTTGCAATAAAAAACTTTTTGATACCGTGAGCTATAGCGAGTCCGGTATAGCAACTTTACCATGATGAACGAACCGGTATCGGCTGAACAACATCGATATCGGTACTGATATTATTTTTTTTTTCTTTATCAATCAATGTGTATATCCTCTTGTGCTTGCCTCTTTCAGTTGCTATTTCGAGTGCCAATATCATATCGAACTGACCCAATATTGATCCAAACCCACTGTGAAACGTGGGTAATCTCACTAGTTTAAAATAAAAGCCACTCTTAATTTAATTATACAAGTTATTGTTATCTTGAAACATTATTTAAGCACCTAAATTTACATTTTTAAGCACCTAAATATCAAAATTAAAAATCACTTTATGCACATTATCTCGTTGTGCACATTTAAGTGAAGCAACACCACAATAAATAATAGCCCCACAGACTTAAATCCCAACGATTTGTGTCTCCTTTCCCCATCACTTGATGTTGAATTCCCTTTCATTGCATCCCCTTGAAAACAATATTATCAATTATCATCATTAGTAGAGGACAATGGAAAATAGACAATTCGGATGAGTTGGATAACACACTAATTATCATTATTGACTATATCTTTTTTTTTCTTTCATCTACAGTCTAGGCAGATCTTCGCTAGGGCCGCCGTTTAGGCGGTGTGACATTGGATCACTCAAAAAGAAAGTCACCGTTCAAAAAAAAAAACGTTGTTATTAGTTGTTTAGAATAGTTAACATATTTGAAAGCCGGATTTTTATCCGTATGTTCAAAAAATTCTCGAATAGTGACGAACAATTTTGCCTTATTCACTTAAAAATTGATGGATGGTATTTGTGAAATGTCAAATACACAAACTTTAAGCAACTAAAAGGGTTGTAGTAAGGTGTTGACCCCCGAGGGATCTTCTAATCTTATGGTGGACATTGATGTAGAATTTAAAATCATATTAAGTGTAAAAAAAGTAAAACAAGGGTAACCGCGTAACTTGTTGTTGGTTTACCTTTTATTTTGGTGTAATTTCCATTTGGAAAGTTAATGAAATTAAAGTAGCTTTAAATAGTGTATATTCAAACCCTTGCAACATCCTACATCACTTAAAATATTTAGATTTTCAGTATAGCAGTTTGTTTTAAGGATTTTTTTAAATATTTAGACTTTCAGTATAGTAGTTTGTTTAAAGGTTTTTTTTTTTTTTTTTTTTTTTTTTTTTTTGTTTTAAGGATATTTTAAATTTTTTAGATTTTCGGTATAGTAGTTTGCTTAAGGGATTTTTTTATACAAATTTCAGACAAACATAAAAGTTTTAGTGAACCAACCCGACCCGACCCATTACATGTAAAAAAAATACTTGTTACTCAACCCGGTTCTTCCACCTCTATAAGCGGACATCTCACCCAGGGGCGAAGTATAGACGGGGCAGGGAGGGGCGCCCGACCCCCCGAACTTTTCGTTCAGTAGTGTTATATATGCAGTTTTCGTATAGAAACCCCCCCCCCCCCCCCCCCCCCTCTCCCTACTCGGGTGAAGCTTCGCCACTGATCTCACCCCTTGAGAAAAGCAAAAAGAAAAAGATTATGGTACCTGCAGGTTGAACTATGGTGGTGGTGGTGTTCTTGATGAGTTTTGCATAGTCCTCAAATACTTTAGCATCTGGTGAGCCATTTTTCAAGTGTAAAAGATCTGAATACAATACAACACATAGTTCAATAAACTAATCTATTTAGTTGGTGCATCATGATCTTCAAACATTTTGAGGCTGGTTCCAACCCCTTGATCGATCAAGGGGTTGGAACCAGCCCCTTGAAGTAAGTCTTACTTACTTACCGACACACTGAGAGATATTGGCAGGCGTGTGGCAAGTATCAGGTAGACCCAGTGCCAGTGTGTCATTGATCTTGAGCTTGAGGCTCGGATCGTTGTGATCCTTGACCAAGATGCATAAACACACCATGCTAGTGGTCACAACCTGCTTGAGCCCGGTACAGCAGTCCTTGGGTGGTGTTGGTGCATCACCACCAACATAAGCTAAACAAGGGGCTAACCCTACTAGCTTATCCGTACACTGGTTTTTATCTTGCTCTAAGTCTGCTTTTGTAACACCAAAAACCATCATAACCGCCATCGCTAGGCATGGTAAGAGACGGTTAATAGACCCGTGTTTTGAACTCATGTTTAGCGATATAAAATCGAAGATAGAAGTTGAATGTAACATGGGTTTTTATGCCATTTTTTGGGGGGCTATAAGGTGATATGGATAAAATGTAAGATCCATCTATAAATGAGGTTGGTAATTGGTAGTCATTTAATTCGTGACCATCACCCTAACAATTTTGTACTACTTGAATACTATATATTGGTGGCTAGAGTCGTAAAGATATACATGAGTGTCTACCACAACGTTTGATATGACTAGAAGTGACTAGAGCACAACACCAACCAATTCATTATCATTTATTAAGTTAACAATAATTGTAATAAATGATAATAAATGCCAATAAATAACAACAACAACAACAATAAGACCCCCGCAGTGGGGCGTTTTTTTTTTTAAATTAAAAAAAAACGTCGAAAAACGCCCCCAAACCATTACACCCCGGCGTTATTGGGCATTATTCGTGAAAAAAGCCCCCTTGGCGTGGTTTGAAAAACGCTGAAGGGGGGAAATGTTGACCAATCAGATTAGAGATTCCATTTGCTTGGCCAATAAGATTTTTAGGTGTTTTTTCTTTATTTTATTTACTACAACATATTGCCCAATAATGCCCCATCCCCACTACACCCATTTTAAAAAACGCCCAATAATGCCCCTTTGCTGACTGGACCTTCACATGGCGTAAAATGCCCTAGGGTGGGGGCATTATCTTCCCCTTCCACTACACATGGTCTAATAATAAAGATTTATTTTGGTTATTGAGCAATATAGTGTGTTGATGTTAGAGGCTTAACATTCACCTGATCTCATGGCTTTATAGTCTAATGGCATCTTAAGGGTTGGAAAGGCTTTGAGACCAATAGGTCATGGATTTGATTCCCACTAGGGAGGTTTTTCCCATATTTATAGAGTTTCCCCCTAAATTAGCGTATAAATATTATGCCTTGTGGAGATGGATATGATCATGTGATTCCGCTGGTAGCACGATGATACTCTACTGATGTGTCAGTAATCCAAATTTACCGTTAAAAAAAAGAACTTTCACCTGAGTGTTTGAACCACTCAAGTGGTATATAGAGCTTTGATTGGTTGTGCATCTAGAAAGAAAGTGTGTCACACACACATATGTATATGGCGAGGAAGTTCTGATACAAAGTGAGTTTTATCTAAGAGTGTAGAAAGTAAGGCGAGTACGTCACATGCATTCAACTTTTATAAAAAAAATATATATTACTTTAAATAATAAAAATATATTGCGGTATTATACTCATAGAGAATAAATTTTGAACAGAGGGTTGTAGTAAATAAAAAAATTGAATGTCTACGTGCTCCACATGCTCAAGATTTTCTGTCTATTGCACCTATTGAAGGCTTGGGGCAACACATGTCGGCTGTGGAATACCGTGCTATCCTTAAATACCGACTGATAATTCCTTTGTTCCCAGTTGACGAGTCATGTCCGGTATGCCGCAAAGCGTGTTTGGATTCTTTCGGCGAGCACGCGATCCACTGTAAAGAGCTACCAGGGTTTAAATATCGGCATGATTGGGGGAGAGATGTGTTATCTGATGTTCTTAAGCGGGCCGGGATCTCTGCCAAAAAGTAGGCTCCAGTAAATTTCCTGACTGACCCCTTAGAGGGGAGGTCCACTTTACGCCCGGCGGACATCCTTGTGTTTGGATGGGAAGGGGGAAACACGCTTGTGTAGATCTAACTGGAGTATCCCCCCTTGTCGGGCTCTACGACAAGCGGTGCTCAAGGCAGAGGCGAGCAAAGTGGCAAAACATGAGAAAGCCTGCCTTGAGAATCAACATGTGTTTGTCCCGTTTGCGTTTGATACCTTTGGTGGTCTCGCTCCTGACGCTGTGTGTCACGGCCCCCGACCCCACCCCGGGAGCGGGAGCCGCGAACAAGTCAGATGGTATCGGTGTTTATTAATTACGCAGCGGAAAATTTTTCATCAGGATCGTAGTTAGGAAATAATTTCAGAGTTTGTAAAACACCGAACTTTTAATATTAAATAAATGGGCTAAAACCCATATTTCATTCAATTGTTTTTATAGGGATAAACCCAAATAAATAAAACATAATTTTCTTCTTTTATTCAGGTATTTGTAGCCACTTTATTTAAGCATTCAGTGCTCCATAGTTGGCTTCTACTATCTTTATAACAAGTTACCTTAAACGTGTTTTGAAAATATTTTATCAGTAATAAATACTGGCGAGTTCATTCCATTTTTATAAAAATATATATTGTTATACTTTACAGCATCAAGGTTTTTATATTTATTTATATTTACCCAACTCAATCAATATTTGTCACATGGTGGCTAGGGCTGCAAACGAACCGAACGAACACGAACAAGTCCTTGTTCGTGTTCATTTGTTAAGAAATATATGTGTTCACGAACATTTATCGAACAAGATTTTATGTTCATGTTCGTTTGTCAAGGAAATGAACTTTTTCGTGTTTGTTTGTTAATTTTAGGCAACGAACGTTGACGAACACAAATGAGCATAAACTAATGTTCATGAACACAAATGGAAACAAACAAACGAACACAAACAATCGTTCATGAACAGAATATATAATACACTGACACTTATTAGATATTTAATTCGTCAGAATTTTGAAATATTTAAATAAATATAAAAACTAAAAACACTAACGAACTATCGAACACAAACGAACATGTTACCGAACGTTCACGAACATAAACGAACGAACACGACCTCTGTTCATGTTTGTTCATTTAACTAAACGAACGAAATTTCTTGTTCTTGTTCGTTTGTTTAATAAACGAACGAACACAAACGAACTTCCCGCCAAACGGTTCACGAACTGTTCGCCGAATGTTTGGTTCGTTTACAACCCTAATGGTGGCAGTTCTGATGTGAGCGTGGTCATATCATTCATTGGCTCATTTGCGTCCAATAGTGAATTTATCAAGTAATAGATATATAGTATATCTTACTATTATATTGGTCACTAGGCGATTCCTGTGACGGTGGTCAAATCACTGTTGATCATTCTCTCAACAAGTGACTCGGGTCATATTACTGTTGATCATTCTCTCAACTAGTAATTGTGGTCATATCACTGTTGATCATTCTTTCAACTAGTGACTCTGGTCATAACACTGTTGATCATTCTCTCAACTAGTGCATTTGGTCATGTCACTGTTGATCATTCTCTCAACTAGTGACTCTAGTCATATCACTGTTGATCATTCTCTCAACTAGTGACTCTGGACTTAGTAGTGTCCCGTGACATTACTTTGTCAAATATATTTTCTATGGCACAAAATTACTTAGCTTAAAAAATGAAATATATCATTTTCTGTCAAACTACTATAACTTATCAAATATAATATATTAATTAAATAATTGTAATATGATTATTTAATATATTAACATGACTAAGACTAAAAATATAATCTTAGTATAGTAGAATATATTATATTTGACTATTTTATTATAGTATACATTTATAGATTAAACATTATTTTATAATGTAAATAGTAATTTAGGGTTATTAAATATATTTTCTTTAATATATATTTTAATAATGATTAATAAAACTCTATTTTAGGTACACACCATTTAGATTTATTTCAAACATACATTAAATTTATTAATGATTTAATGTTAAAATAATATTAGTTATAGGCTATGGCTACTGGGGCACAATTCCCCCTGTGATTTTGGTCATGCTACTATTGGCTAACTTTTTGGCCAATAGTAACGAGGGTCAAGTAATGTATAAAACCCTACATAGTGGCAACTATTGCATAATACAAAAACTTAATCACTGTAAGTATAACTGATAAACATTTAGGATTTTGGAAAGCATTTTTAAATATAATTATATCACAAAAAGGTGATAAAACGGTGAGAAAAGAGAATGGACTCACTTTGTAACTTTAGGGTTCAACTAGAAAGCTTCCTGGTAGAATCTTGGGTATAACTTCTGAGCTATTTTAAATATATATATTTGCATTCGTGTTAAGTATAGTACCCCTAATTCAACCTTATCCCTATGTCACGAGACCAAACCCAAACGAACTTAGTCGGGCAGAGCCTTGACATGCGTTATGGGGCTCCAGATCAATCGGAAAGGGTAGCGGTGATCGGGAGTTAAAACACTTAAAACAGGGCAAGACATTATTATTATTATGGGTGAAATAATAAAATAAAAACAAAAAAAGATAGAACTATAGAAATGAGAAAGGGGGGGGGGGGGCGGCGAGACTGTATATGAAAATGGTGAGTTGGTGACTAAATTTATAGTACATAGTTGCTTTGTGGCTACGAAAATTCCATACACTTCCTTATGCCACATTTCATCACAATCATAAATACGAGCACACCTGTACACCACATTTCAAAATTCTATTTTTTTTCTTTTATTATTTTATAGGACACACGTCCACTTCAAACTTTTTAAATATTTTAATTTTATTATTATTTTATTATTTATATATTATAATTAATTCAACTGCTTCACTCATTTAGCGTTTATAACTTCTAAAATATGACGTTTTATAAAACAATGAATAGGTCATTAGAACGAGAATATTTGTATCTACATTTTGATCCAAGTTTCATTAAAAACGGGGTATGTTCAAATATAATGTATTTATATAATTTAAATATTAAAAGGTTCCTAGGCCTGTCAAGGTACCTTATATTTCTACCAGTCAACTTACTCGTAATCTACCTGTCTAATAATATAAGTTTTTATATACTTTTATTTTAATAGAAAAGTCACCCATATACAGGCCAATTAATTAGTATAACATTCCAACCAACTATATATAAAATAGTTTTTAAAACTATTTGGGTCGAATAATAAAACTAGTTACTAGTGGTTAATAAATTTAAACAACCTATAACTCTTATATGATAAAAATGGAGATGTTACATCCTCCCCACCTTGTTTTAAATATCGTCCTCGAGATTTGGGCTACGATATGTCTTTTAGGGTTATGTTATGTCTTAGTCAATTAAGATAAATGATACAGAATCAAAACATCAAATTTTGTGAATACGAGTTGTACAATAAACACTACTACAAAAAGAGGTATTTGCTATGAAATTTTGTTTCGGAAAAAAATGGTGGCAAATTTTGCTACGAGTTAGCTACGGATTAGCTACGAACACATTTTGCTACGAATTAGCTACGGATTAGCTACGAACTTCCGTCGCAAATGAATTTCGTAGCAAAACTCATAGCAAATCCGTAGCAAAATTGACAAAATTAATATAAACTATATAATGTAGCAAAACCGGTAGCAAAATCCGTAGCAAAACCATGAAAATAAGTATTTAGAAATAAACTAAAAAAAAAGTAAAATAAAATCCGTAGCTAAATCGATAGCAAAATTGTGAAAATAAATATAATAAAAAAACTTAGTAAAATTGGTAGCAAAGTCCTTAGCTAAATCATAAAAATAAATATTTAAAAACTAACTAACTGAGATTTAAAAAACGGTAGCAAAATGGTAAGTAAATAGAGTCTGTAGAGAAATTGGTAGCAAAATCTATAAAAATTCTTAAAAACTAACGTAGCAAAATCTGTAGCAAATCCATAGAACATTCAATGCAAAGTAAGAAAAAAGAAAGTATTAAAAAAATAATGTACTAATATCCATCGCAACATCCATAGTAAAATACGTTGCGAAAACAAAAAAAAAAATTAAATTAATTAATAATAGTGGTAGCAAAATTCATAGCAAAACTAACAAAATAAACATTCAAAACACAATAAAAAAGACGCGTAAGAAAATGTATAAGCAAAAATGAACAAAAGAAATATTAAAAAATAATTAATAATATATACAATAGAAAAATCAAAAGCAAAAATATTAATTACTTAAAAATAGTTAAAAAATCAATTTTACATGGACTGATGTAAACATAAATACATTTAATATAGATATCTCATACAAATAATACGTACTAAATTAAGTATAGGGATGAGCAAATAGTGCTGGGTACAGGTACCTAATATATTTGGTACCGACTTTTGACGTTTTTGGTACCGGTTTGGTACGGTACCTGTATTTATAGGTTTTACCACTCAAATACCAGTACCGTACCAGGTATTTTCGGTACCGATGCCCATTCTTAGGATTTTCAGTACCAGTTGACACCGAACTCATCCCTAGTTAAACATATTAGATCATTCTGGTAATTGATTTCTATAACGTTTTCATATTATTTGCACTCATTTTATAAATATACAAAATCCATGGAGGGGAATAGTGCCAGGCAGCTGCCTGACACTTCTCCATTGAACCGAACAAATTATGATTTTACCCCAGCTTAGAATTACGATTTGGACCCCAGTCAATATACAAAATCCATGGAGGGAATAGTAAGGCAGCTAGCTACCTGGCATTTCCCCGTTGGCCCGAACAAATTACAATTTTACCCCAGCTTAGAATTACGATTTTCCCCCTAGTTCAAAATTCCAGTCTTGATTTTGACAAATTACGATTTTACCCCAATCAAATTTACGATTTTGCCCCCAGTTCAAAATTACAATCTTGCCACCGTTGTAGCTTTTGACAAGTTATGATTATACCAATGTTTTAAAATCCGGTTTTTATACCGTACCGGATTTTGCTCAAAAACGGTTTAACCGAGTGTATCGGGCGGTTCAACCGGGTGTACTAGGCGGTTTAACCGGTTTTACCATATGCTTCAATCGATACAACTGGCCGGTTTGAACCGGTTTATTAAACATTTGATTATACCCCGGTTGAACTTACGATTTATCCCCAGTTCAGAATTATAGTCTTTTCATCGGTTTCGTTTTTTTTTGTAGAAAAACTTTGATTGTGTTTTGTTTTAATTGGTAGAGAAATATTTAGCCGAGCGCCCCGCAACGCGGGCGGGGCAGAAACTAGTATACTACAAAGACCATGAGGGGGAACAGTGCCACACAGCTGCCCGTCACTCCCACATTGGGCCGGAAAAGTTACAATTTTACCCACAGTTTAAAATTACGATTTCCCCCCTTTTCAAAGTTATGATTTTGCCTCTAATTCTAATTTACATTCTTGCCACTCTTTTAGCTTTTGACAAATTGCGATTTTACTCCAGTTAAAAATTATGATTTTGCCCCAGTTCGAAATTACGGTCTTCCCATCGTTTTAGTTTTTTTTAGCAAAACTATGGTTGTGTTTTATTTTAATTGGTTGTACTCGCTCATTGTTTAACAAAGTGGCATTTTTTAAACGTTAAATATATTTGGTATTATACATATATTATATTATACATATATTAAAATTAGAATATAATGAATAGTAATTTTAATATTATAATAATATATAGTTTTTAATAATTATATTATTTTCATATTATAATTATAGTTATTTTCTTTAGTTTTTAACTTTAATCATTATACATATTATTTAAGGAAATGATGCAGTATCATAAATAATATTAACTGCAATATTAATTAGAACAAATTTCTTATTTATATATGTATTTTATTTTCTTATTTTAAACATTCGACAGTCGTTGTGCTACCACAAGAGCAGAATTATCTGGTGGAACAAAGTCTGGTGTTGGAATAGATTGAGGCCCCCTGATTTTGGCTCTCTAGAAGACGTGTTAAGCTGGCCGAACTCGAGAAATTTCTCTACTGCGAAGAAGAAGCTGATTCGAGGCATTTTTATGGTTACTATTTGGGCACTTTGGAAAGAAAGGAACAAGGTGGTGTTTCAAGACTCCGATCCGAAGGCGGTAGAGGTTGTTTCCATAGTTAAGTCCTTGGCGTTCGTATGGTTAAAATATAGAAAGAAATGTAATAGGATTGATTGGAAAGACTGGGTGAAATACCCGTTGTACATGTTGTAAGTGGTGGTCGTGGGTTGGTCCGTTTTGTGGTCTTCCCCGTTTTTTGAATGAAATTTTCGTTTCAAAAAAAAAAAAAAAAAAAAAAAAGAATCTGGCGTAACACACTGTTGGACAAAAACCCGGGTGGGGTTTAAAATAGAGCCTGACACCTCTGTAAGAAGGCTAGGTTTTTTCCATCATTGTCTAATCTACCAAAGTGTCACAAATGGGGATTGAACTTGAGTCTCAATTGAAATACCCAAAATTTCCTACCACAAGGCCACAAGTAATGGATATGGATATGGTATACCGCCCCTGGCCACATCACCACCGTTAACACCCTGTAGTGCCCCCACCCCATCTCCTGCGCGCCAAAGAGGGGGGGGGGGCATCGAAGCTCCGCCATACCAGTAACGAGCGCTAAAAGGGTGTGCAAGTGGGGCCCATTCTTTTAAACCAATCAAATAGTTTGCTTTTTTGTATTTTCACATGAGGCACATTCGCTAGTAACTCTCAAACTTTTGACAATATTCACTATTAACCCTTAAACTTTTCACATGAAAGACAATTAACCCTCATATTCAAGTAAGTTAAATATTCACTTCTCACTTTTGATAACTGACAAACGCGATGTTACCGCATTAAGGCGCGATACGGCTAAAAATTCTAGTTTAATAATAAAAAGAAAATAAAAAAACTTACAATCGTTATTAAACTTAAAATATATTTCATTTTCACAAAATTAGAACAAAACTAAAAAAATTGAGTGGGTTTGTGATAAAAAAAAGTGAGTAATTCTTTAGAAAGTGGTTAGTATTTTATTATTTTTTCGTTAAGATCAATTCAGATTTTTTGGGTTTGCCTTTCAGATTTTGTTTGACGCGAAAATATTAGAACTAAAAAACTGAAAAATTCAAAACCAACCGTTCAGATTGTTCCAAAAATTACGAACGGTCAAAGATCATAATCCGCGTCATTAATATGTAGCCAATCACATCAATCCTCTACAACCTATTTATACACATTCACTTAGTTACATCATCACCCATCTCTCCTTTACAATCTCACACACATTTTCAAATCTCCTATTTCACTTTCAATCAAACCAATGGCGCCAAAGGCCGCAGCCGGGAAGATTGGTTTGTTGGGTTTGGTGTTGGGGTTAGGTTTTGTTTGGTTTATGTAACTGTATTTTGGTAATTTGATGTAAAGCTAGTTATGTTCATTTATTATTTTCAGGTGCCTTGAAGTTGGATTGGAAGAAGACAACAAGTAGAGAAATAACCGGAAAATTAAAGAAAGTTTCTTTATACACTTAAAAGAAAGGGAGACTAGCAGTGTTGTCAGATAATCCATCACAAAATGTTCTTTAATGTTGAAATTAGGTGTATGGTTTTTGTATAGTTTGGATTTTATTGTGTTATTTGAATAAGTTGGTATTTTAATTTGATTGGTTTGTCTATTAAGTCAAGTTGGTTTTGTATATTTATTAAAGATTTGAGTATAATGATTGAGCGAAAAATAATGAAAAAAATAATAAAATTTTAAACTTTCTTAATATTAGTTGTTAAATCCTTAGCAAAAAAAAACCTTTCAAATTTGTAGCTAAAACCTTTCAAAATCTGTAGCTATATTCGTAACAAAAATCATAAAAAATTTGAAACAAAATTTTGCAATGGATTTGCACAAACTGTAGCAAATTTATGTAGTCAAAATGTAGTTAATATCCAAAGCCAAACTCGTAGCAAAATCCATAGCCAAACTCGTACCAAGTTCGTAGTTAAATTTTGTAGCAAAAACATTGCAAATTATCATAGCCAACCCATTCGTAGCAATACTACTCCGTAACTAAAAATAACCATAGCTAAAAAACATCCGTAGCAACACGTATCCGTAGCTAAAAACAACCATAGCTAAAAACAATCGTAGCTAAAAACCCATAGCAAAATTTCGTAGCAACCTTCTTCATAGCAAATTCGTGGCTAAAATACCGACGTCATTTTTTGTAGCTAAATTCGTCGCAAACATAATTTCCGTAGCTAAAGTTCGTAGCAAATAAATTCGCGACGGGACTTGTAGCTACGAACCAAATCCGTAGCAAATTCGTAGCAAAAAGGGAGTTTGCTACGGATTTGCTACGACTTTGACTGTAGCAAATGCCTATTTCTGTAGTAGTGAAATAGGACTCAATGGTTCAACTGGATTATTTGAAAAAAAATCAATGTCAAATGAACGAGATGAAATGATATAATTTCCAAGGTGACTAGGTTCAAGCCAAAACAGATATATGATCAATAGATGTCTAAATTGACTGTTTATAGGTTGTAAATGACTTTTAGAAACAATAGAGTTTACTGTCGAAAGAAAACTTACTTTGATTGTCAACCGAGGAAGATTTAGAATCAACAAGCTCAAAATGAAATAGAAGCATGAAAATAAATTGTCAACTATTAAACCATGATATGAGAAAAATTAATGAGTTGACATTTATGGAATTGCAAGGATACACCGAAATACAACAGAGTTAGTGTATCATTGTCTTAATACATAATTGCATTAAGACTATTTTTAATGATGAGTCAAACGAAAGAAATACGTGGTTTTTAATGATTCGTATGATTATGATTAGCCCAAGCTACAAGTTTATATCGACGCCACAAGGTGTCGAAATGATTGAAATAGCTCAATAATTACGGTGACCGAACAAATTCACCGTTTTCGTAATCAACTGAAAGTTTTAATGAAGTGAATTTCAAATAAATATTATAGGATTTTCAACTGATGATGAAAGACCAAATGAATATCATAAAATTTTCGATCAATGATGAAAGAATCTTTAGAGGTACACCGGAATATAATACGAATTTGTGTACTCTTATCTTAACACATAATTGTATTAAGACCGTTTAAGATAATGAACCAACAGAAATTAAATAAATAAATCTGTACATCAGGTGTGAAAATGAGATTAGCGCAAGCTTCAAATTAAAGAAAACGCCACCACAAGGTGTCGTAACCAATTAAATGATTCAATGAAAGTGAAGACCAAATAATATTATGGTTTTGAATACATGAAGTACTTGGCAAGATGCATTTATTTATAAACTTTTATTTGTACTAGGGTCAAATAATAACTTAACTTAGATATTACATATCAGCGATTACGTCTGGAATCATTTATGCTTCTTGCGTAGTAAGTACGAATGCTCGTGCGTTCTTCTTAGCTCCGTCTGCTGTTCTGGCCTTGTTGTCGGGTGCTTTGGTCAGTTTCGGGCAATATGGTTTGATGTGTCCCGTCTCTCCACAATTGTAACAAATATTAGTCTTCCTTCTACACTCTTCCTCTATATGCCCGGTCATCTTGCAGAAGTCACAGTAGGGTGTTCTCCTAAAACGGCATCTTCCTGAACGCTTTTTGTTACAGCTTCTGCTGGTAGCTTGCTCCAATGACGGTTCGGTTCCTTTCTTCTTGTAGAATTCTTGGGAAATTTTCTGGGCTAACTCTTTCTTCTTGTTTTCTTCTCTTGTGCGGATTAGTCCATAGGATGTTAGCTAGTTCAACTGCTTCTTCAATAGTCTGTGTTCTGGCGGCCTTAACCATGTCTCGGATTTCGCTAACTAATCCCCAAATATAACGAGAAATTAGTACGGGTTCTGGCGAAGCCAGAGTTGGTACCGTTCTTGCGTATTCGAAGAAAGTTGTCGTATATTCACGACAATTCACATCTATCATTTTATGATTTAGGAACTTGTTAGCCATTCGTTCCTTTTCATAAGGGGGACAAAATTTCCTTTCTGTCATTTCCTTGAATTTTTCCCAGTTCATGGCATAAGCCATGTCCCTTCCTTTTGCCTGAAGAATTGTATTCCACCATTCTAAGGCTTCTTCTTTAAAGAGGTTGGAAGCATACATCACCTTATCTTCTTCGGCACATTTGCTGATTTTAAGAACAACTTCGGTCTTTTCCAACCATCGTAGAGCAGCCGTGGCGCCTTCACTGCCTGCGAACTCCGTTGGTTTACAAGCTAGAAATTCTTTGTAGGTACACCCGAGAGTCATCGCCTTCATTTTCTTGGGAAATGGGGTTTTGAGAATATCATCATTGTCTCCATTGACACTATGGCTAAAACTGTCGTCGCGAGTATGCTTACTACTCACAACTTTGGTGGGTTCTACTGGGTTTTTAACAGCTTTAATTATTAAAGGTATAGCATTAGCTAATCCTTGGGCTATTATATTTTCTATAGCATTTTTATCCAAAGGATTTTCATTATTAGCATGAACTTCTGGATTATGTGATACTTCGTTCGACATCTGAATAACAAACATTTTCAATTATTAATATCACAGAATAAAACAGGACAATACTTTCAAGAATCATATGTGCAAATATATATCTAGATATATACATATATTTAAATCTACAAAAATAACACATAGGTTACTTTATATTAATTTCCTAACTTTATTGTTTAAGTTTAGGTATTAAAAGAACACCTACATAGCTTAAACAAGTGGCTCTAATACCACCTTCTGTCACGGCCCCCGACCCCACCCCGGGAGCGGGAGCCGCGAACAAGTCAGATGGTATCGGTGTTTATTAATTACGCAGCGGAAAATTTTTCATCAGGATCGTAGTTAGGAAATAATTTCAGAGTTTGTAAAACACCGAACTTTTAATATTAAATAAATGGGCTAAAATCCATATTTCATTCAATTGTTTTTATAGGGATAAACTCAAATAAATAAAACATAATTTTCTTCTTTTATTCAGGTATTTGTAGCCACTTTATTTAAGCCTTCAGGGTTCCATAGCTGGCTTCTACTATCTTTATAGCAAGTTACCTGAAACGTGTTTTGAAAATATTTTATCAGTAATAAATACTGGCGAGTTCATTCCATTTTTATAAAAATATATATTGTTATACTTTACAGCATCAAGGTTTTTATATTTATTTATATATACCCAACTCAATCAATATTTGTCACATGGTGGCAGTTCTGATGTGAGCGTGGTTATATCATTCATTGGCTCATTTTCGTCCAATAGTGAATTTATCAAGTAATAGATATATAGTATATATTACTATTATATTGGTCACTAGGCGATTCCTGTGACGGTGGTCAAATCACTATTAATCATTCTCTCAACTAGTGACTCGGGTCATATTACTGTTGATCATTCTCTCAACTAGTAATTGTGGTCATATCACTGTTGATCATTCTTTCAACTAGTGACTCTGGTCATAACACTGTTGATCATTCTCTCAACTAGTGCATTTGGTCATGTCACTGTTGATCATTCTCTCAACTAGTGACTTTAGTCATATCACTGTTGATCATTCTCTCAACTAGTGACTCTGGACTTAGTAGTGTCCCGTGACATTACTTTGTCAAATATATTTTCTATGGCACAAAATTACTTAGCCCAAAAAATGAAATATATCATTTTCTGTCAAACTACTATAACTTATCAAATATAATATATTAATTAAATAATTGTAATATGATTATTTAATATATTAACGTGACTAATACTAAAAATATAATCTTAGTATAGTAGAATATATTATATTTGACTATTTTATTATGGTATACATTTATAGACTAAACATTATTTTATAACGTAAATAGTAATTTAGGGTTATTAAATATATTTTCTTTAATATATATTTTAATAATGATTAATAAAGCTCTATTTTAGGTACACACCATTTAGATTTATTTCAAACATACATTAAATTTATTAATGATTTAATGTTAAAATAATATCAGTTATAGGCTATGGCTACTGGGGCACAATTCCCCCTGTTATTTTGGTCATGCTACTTTTGGCTAACTTTTTGGCCAACAGTAACGAGGGTCAAGTAATGTATAAAACCCTACATAGTGGCAACTATTGCATAATACAACAAACTTAATCACTGTAAGTATAACTGATAAACATTTAGGATTTTGGAAAGCATTTTTAAATATAATTATATCACAAAAAGGTGATAAAACGGTGAGAAAAGAGAATAGACTCACTTTGTAACTTTAGGGTTCAACTAGAAAGCTTTCTGGTAGAATCTTGGGTATAACTTCTAATCTATTTTAAATATATATATATATTTGCACTCGTGTTAAGTATAGTACCCCTAATTCAACCTTATCCCTATGTCACGAGACCGAACCGAAACGAACTTAGTCGGGCAGAGCCTTAACATGCGTTATGGGGCTCCAGATCAATCGGAATGGGTAGCGATGATCGGGAGTTAAAACACTTAAATGGGGCAAGACATTATTATTATTATGGGTGAAATAATAAAATAAAATAAAAACAAAAAAAGATAGAACTTTAGAAATGAGAGGGGGGGGGGGGGGGGGGCGAGACTGTATATGAAAATGGTGAGTTGGTGACTAAATTTATAGTACATAGTTGTTTTGTGGCTACGAAAATTCCATACATTCCTTATGCCACATTTCATCACAATCATAAATACAAGCACATCTGTACACTACATTTCAAAATTCTATTTTTTTTCTTTTATTATTTTGTAGGGCACACGTCCACTTCAAACTTTTTAAATATTTTAATTTTATTATTATTATTTTATTATTTATATATTTTAATTAATTCAACTGCTTCACTCATTTAGTGTTTATAACTTCTAAAATATGACGTTTTATAAAACAATGAATAGGTCATTAGAACGAGAATATTTGTATCTACATTTTGAACCAACTTTCATTAAAAACGGGGTATGTTCAAATATAATGTATTTTTTAATTTAAATATTAAAAGGTTCCTAGGCCTGTCTAGGTACTTTATATTTCTATCAGTCAACTTACCCGTAATCTACCTGTCTAATAATATAAGTTTTTATATACTTTTATTTTAATAGAAAAGTCACCCATATACAGGCCAATTAATTAGTATAACATTCCAACCAACTATATATAAAATAGTTTTTAAAACTATGTGGGTCGAATAATAAAACTAGTTACTAGTGGTTAATAAATTTAAACAACCTATAACTCTTATATGATAAAAATGGAGATGTTACACTGTGCGACTTTTGAATCGGGTTCAAAAAGTCGTTAATAGTAATTCTTTGTCGCTAAAGGTTTCAAACTTTGTATTTAGTAGAATTGATTTTTCTATTCAAAAGGGGGTGGCGGCGCAACTTGTTGCCCGACTACCTGCCATTGCTTTGTAATTGTCCTTTTTGGTGTGGAATAAGAACTAATTCTTATAAAAAAAAAGCCGTTAGAAGCCGTAATTAGTTATCAAGTTTAAAACTTTAAATATAGTGGGCTTCACGTTTTCGGTGTACAAATAAAATATATGTTCACATGTTATATTCCAAGAAAGGCTTTAGAGTAAACTTCCATTTACTCTCTGTGGTTTTGTCACTTTAACGGTTTTACCCTAAACCTTTAAAAATAGTCATTTTACTTCGATAATTTGCTATGGTTTTTCCATTTTGCTCCCCGCCTCTAACTCCATCCAAATTGTCTGTTTTTCCATTTTGCTCCCCATATGGAGCAAAATGGAAAAACCATAGCAAACTATTGGAGGAAAATGACTATTTTTAAAGGTTTGGGGCAAAACCGTTAAAGTGACCAAACCACAGAGAGCAAAACGAAAGTTTACTCAAGGCTTTAAGAGTGTTTAGTAATGTGTATAAACGGGTGTTAAACAGCTAAATGATAGTTGAGGGCTGAAAGTGTCAAACTGAAACTTAAAGAGACTAAAATTGCTAATGCGCCAAACTAATGAGTAGGTTGTGTATTACCGTCCACGACAAGGGATGACTATGACTTTGTCTAGTGGCGGATCTAAAAAATCCTTATATGGGTAACGTGACATATAAAAAGGGGTAACGAAATCGAAAAAAGTCAAGTTTTTCCAACCATAACCATAAAGTAATGTTGAAGATCCAAGTATAGCTACCGAAGTTGAACACTATTTTGAAAGACCAAATTTGACACCAAGTACTAGGTTGATACCGAAGTTCAAATCATAAAACTTGAGGTTAGGAGTCTCATGTTGGGAAAAAAAATAGTGTGAATGGTTTGTCACTAATTTTGGACAAATAAATAAATTTATTTATATATGAGTTATATAGAAAATTAGAATGAATATCGATGCTCGAATTTGAGTGATTGAATTATATATTTATAAACTTTAGTGACTCTAGTAAAAAAATTTATCTGTCATAAAAAGGGTTGTTATGTTTTTACTATTTCCAAATCATTATAAAGGTTTTGATTATTGCTCGTAATTTTATTAAATTGACTTACAATGTCATGAATGTTTTATTTAACTCATACAATTGATATACCAATCTTTAAATAATTGAAATTAAATATAGAGATTTGGTAATTTTGAGTATAAAATTAAAGAACTTATGAGTGAAATTGATAAGTGAAAAAGAGAGATTTTGAGGAAATTATTTTGTCCAAAGGTTTTATAGAATTTAGAGAGGAGTGCCCTTTAAGTTTTTCACCATCGCCAACTTCATCTTTTTATTTTTACACATTAATAAAACACATCTTAATCGGGTGAACCATCTCTAGCAGTACGTACTGTTCCGATTGTTTATTTTGTGCTTTAAAAAAAGATAGGTGCACGGTATCCTTAGCCGCAGAAGGGATCTCCCTTCCCAGTTCACGACCCGACAACGATCCCTGACGGTAAATACCCTTGCCAACTTGATTGGATTGAAGAGCCTGGAGTAACCAGGATTCGAACCCGCGACCTCCACGTAATGGGAGGCCTCAAGAGTAGGGCTGGCAATAGGTAACCTGCTAAGACACGATAACAGAAAAGTACACCATGTGATTTTTTTACGTTTTTAGAAATAATCAAAATTTGAAAATTAGGATCCATTATTTCTCCTTCTAGGTACATAAAATATACATATGTCTTATAGACATTGGATATAAAGTAGTTAAAAGAGTCGTATTCATGTTTAAAATTTTTGTTGTTTGTGTTATCAGATACCTGTTAAAACTGCTAATACACGATTTGGCAGCCCTACTCAAGAGACAATAAATGGGTGTCGGTGGCCACTAAGCCAAGACCCAGTGGTTAAAGTGCTTTAAGTGCTTGTATAAAGCTTTCAAGATTTTTTGCTTTAAGTGCTTGTATATTAAGCTTTCAAGATTTGTACATGTTGAAAATTGTGATAAATGACCATCTTGTTCATGCTATATGCATTATTATATAGTACTAGCGGTAAGACCTGTGTGCAAACACGGGTCGTTTCTTAGAAAACCATGCATAACACATTTTATTAGATGGTGAATGATTATACATTTCTTCAATAGAGAAGAATCAATGTATTTTTGGCTTAATGTAAGAACCTTTCTATACAATCCATTGCTGAAAAGAACATTTAAAATTCCTTATAGTTAGCAACCGAAAGTGAAAACCAAAAAATGAAAGCCATGATGTCGTCATGATTTGCCCCAAAAGATATCAAAACGTGTTTTACATCGATCGAGAAACATAATACCGAATAACGTTACCGTTTTTGATAATATCTAAACTCGTCAACACGTTTCCGAGTTCTTCGAGCTTTTTAGGATCATGCTTTCCTTCGTACTCAGCAGATAGCTCATAGCATTGTTGAACCTGCAGAAAGAAAGATTACAGTTAGATTGGTTGTTTGCATTTGTATTTTGAAGGCATACATTTGTATTTATGAAAGAAATGATTGTTGCTCAACTAAATGATACTTAACCTTGTGAATACGAATATATTTGTATTATTCTTTATGAAGAAAAACTGGACATAAGTAGATTGTACTACATTAAAATTTCGGATTCGAAACCAACAGTGAGTTAAACCACTGTTGGGTCAACCACTGTTTTAACCCAACAGTGAGTTTAATTAATATGGTATTGTAAATCAGTGGTTAAAACCACTGTTGGGTTAAAACAGTGAGTTAAACCACTGTTGGGTTAAAATAGTGAGTTAAACCACTATTGAGTTAACTCACTGTTTTAATCCCAATAGTGGTTTAACTCACTGTTTTAACCCAACAGTGGTTTCAACGACTGTTTTAACCCAAAGAGAACCAGATTATCAGTTAATTGATTAATTAATATGTTATTGTAAATCAGTGGTTGAAACCACTGTTGGGTTAAAACAGTGACTTAAACAACTGTTGAATTAAAACAGTGAGTTAAACCACTGTTTGGTCAACCATTGTTTTAACCCAACAGTGGTTTAACTCACTGTTTTAACCCAACAGTGGTTGAAACCACTGTTTTAACCCAAAGAGAACCAGATTATCAGTTAATTAGTTACATGTTTTGCAGACATATTGTCCATTGTTATCTTTTCACTTACAGAAGACAAAGAGAACCAGATTATCAGTTAATTTGTAAGATCCCAATACACTATTTTTTTTCAAACCATTAACATTACTACTTTCATTTTATCCATTCTAAATATCCATCCCTTCAAGAAAACAAAATAAGTTTACTTAAACCAACCTCAAATCTCCGAAAAAGAATTGATTGTCTTAAAACCATGATTCTCAGGAAGTAATCCGTTTCAAGGCCGAATTGTTATCATAACCTCCAAACCTGATACAAAAGTAGTAGAATGTCATCATATATTATAGCATGAGCTATTTGATTTTCAAAACAAATATCCAATTTACTACAATTACCATCATATCAAAAACAAAATACAAGGTAGAGATATAAACAAACCTGATGAGCATGTGTACAAGCCATGCTATAACATATTCTTCACCTATTGGGTCAAACAACCCCTTCGATCAGTTTTTTTTTTCGATTTCAAACATCCTATGTCTTTGAAGAATCATAAAAACCAACCTCTGTTTGAACCAAGAAAATCACCACCGTAACAATGATGGTGGTCGAATAAATATTAAATCTGCAGATCGATCGACTTAAATGACAGATAAACAATCACTACTACATTAAGTAAAAGAATTGAGAGACAAAAACTGACCTCAAAATAGCTGATTGAAACCGCACCCTAATACTCCAACTCGAACCAACTCACTGATAATATTTAATCGATTTAATTTTCGATTCTCCAGTTCAGACAATCAACCAGCTGAAAAGACATTCAGTAATTTGAGATTCAAGCTTAATGATTTATGGAAGACATTTCAATAATTTGTTTCTATGATGATATGAACTCCCTGCTATAACACCTCGCAAAATCATGTCCAATATAATAAAGACACGTGTCATGAACTCTAATTGTTTAACGAGTTGATTTCGAGGGGCTAAAGTTGTCAAACAATGTAAAGATGTATGTGGAAGGACTTAAAGTGTCAACATGCCAATTATGTGCCTCTGATTAACCTTACATGATGTTCGTACTCTTTGCTGAGTATTATATCTAACGCAAGAAGCCGTTTGCGCTTAAAAATTAGAATTTACAAATCACAGGGGTTAAATGTGTCGACATGTTAAATGTTACCTCTGAGTGACCTTTTAACGATCTTGAAGCATTGTAATATTTTATTATGTTCTCACGGATGTCGGACACTGAATTCATGAAGTTTCGATGCGTATAAGACATTTCGGGTGGTGTCGTAACTAACCGGAAGCTTAACGATGTTTATTTTTGACCCAAGACTCTTGAAAGTTAACTTTGGGGGTCAATAGTGCAATAAAAGAAAGTTATTTAAACTTAAAATGTACCAGGGACTGAAATTGCAAAGCTGGGAAACTTTTAACCAGATTAGCAGGTCCTCGCGGGCCGCGTAGACTCCCGCTAAGGTTTACGTGGGCCTCGTCTGAGTCACCAGCGACATAAAATGCACAGCTGCATGTTGCAGCCTGTTCCACCGCCATTGCATGCTTGTTTTTATACCAGGGACTGTGCAACTGGTTTTTACTGCCCTAGGGACAGTTGTGAACATCTGATGACCTCCTAGGAACAGCTGCAATGATCTTAAGGCACCCAAACTCCCTATATAAAGGCCCATGTTTTAATCCTTGAACTTGCACACTTCAAATTTCTTTCACACTCACTCTCTGAAGCATCCTGGTGTTCAAGGAAGCTTTCTCAAGTAAAAACTTCGTGCTAAGGACTCTTGTAAGCGTTCATAGCTTCTATAGTTAAGGTTTTATTAGCTTAATGACCGAAAGTCAAGGATATCGTAATTACGCTTTGACTTTGTGATTATTCACTAACGGTCCAGCCATTATTCGAATTGAAAGTGGCTATGTGTTGATAATTATGTAGGTGTTAAACCCTTAAAAGGACACCTTCTAATTATCACGTTATCTCAGTCAATTGTCTGGTCAAACTACTTAACAGAAAGTCAAATGGGTCAGTTTTTACAAAATAAATTATAACTGATAATGTAGAAGCTATAAAATGCATTTTAACACTTAAACAACTTGGTAAATAATATAAGAACATGTTTAGGCATGTTCAACCCGACAATTCTAAGTTTAGGCTCGGTTCCCAACCGAAAGTCGCAAAAGTAGACTTTTGCTTTGACTTTCAGTTCTGACCCAAATTAGCTTAGTTTAGTTATGCCCTAGGGTTCCTTTGGGACCACATTATATGTTAGTATAACCCTCTGAAGTTATACTACATGGTCCCTTAAAAATCTGAATCATTTGCATGTTTCCGCTAAATGCTTAAAAATGGACCATTGTGCCCTTATGCTATAAAAACAAGATTTTTGAAAATATGAGAGGACAAAAACCTTTATTACTGATATATAAGTGTGTCATAAAAATTTTACATCCATTTCTGGTCTCAAATGAAAGTTATGTAAGATATCGTAAAACAAAAGCTTTTTGTTAATTAAATGACATTTTTGGCATAAATCATATTTAAACCCAATTTTTGACACCAAACTTGCTACCCACTGTTATGATATAATAATTAGGGATTTTTGTCAAATTCTATACTGACCATGACATAGAGTTCTAGCATATATTCGGTAAATGACGGTAATGCCCTTTTTGTTAATAAAATGAGTTTAACATGTGATTTGAATACCAAACCTTTTCCTACTGATGTCATATTTTAAATAAAATATTTTTAACATTAAAGACTTACCAAAACTCCAGAATTTTATAAACATCTCATATATCGTCAAATACCGACTTTTACGCTTATTAAGCACATAGTATGGTTTAAAACCATATTTAACGCCTAAGACTTATTACCTACTGATTTTATAAATAATTTTTTATACTTTAACAGTAAGTATAAGTCTTGAACTCAGATTTCCAAATTTGACCTTAAAAGCATATGTGAAATGACCAAAATGCCCCTACGGTGCATAGTTTGGCCATAAATGATAAACCTCACATATGTATGATATCTTACTGATGTAACTTGATAAAATTAATATTTTTACTGTATAATTTAGACCAGAACCTCAGTTTGCTATTTAACCTCTTTTATAAACTTTAAAATGACCAAAATACCCTTACGGGGCTTAAATTGGTTTTAAATTCGTTTTGGGCATAATGGAAGATATCCTACTGATATCATACCATATTTAAAGCATATTAACTTTTGGAACTTGTACATGAATCACTCGGTTACCCGTTATGCATATACGCGTTCGGTACGATTTATGTAACTAGTTTGCATAAATTAGCCGAAACGGGTCAACCCTTATCATTTTTACTTCAAAATCCAGAATGTATTTATCTTACCCAATTTATACAAGTCTTCCTACTTGTTGGGTCTAAAACACATTCTAATCCGGTTTTCGCTTAATCTTCCGTTTGAAACCGTAAACCTTTCATTAAAACTAACCGGTCTAAGTTAAAACTTAAATAAGACCCGTTAGGAATCTAATAGGTTATTAAAACCTTCATTCCAGATTAGGAGCCCGGTAAAAGCTCCCTGTACTTACTGATTAGAAAATACGACTGAGAATAAATTTCATTTAGCTCAGGTAAATACTTTTAACTTATTTTCCCTTATACGGGCTTGGGATACGGTAAATTATTACCGCTTGGTCGGGTATTAAATATTTAACCGATTAGTGGTTAAATCATTGAGATAACCCGTTTTAATCTGTTTTGTTTGATGCAAAGCCTTTGGGGGTTAATATGACCGTGTCCTGGATATCCACGGCTCATTCATTAGAAATGGTCACGACTTAAGCACAGGGTGTAGGCATACACCTGACAGTTGCGTATGTAAAACGGTATCTCACTCGTGAGGAAACTTCTTGTGGGCCTATACTAGTGGTGTGTCTATTAATCTTGTCCCGACTCTTCTAACCGGGCTCTGAACGGACGACAAACATATAAATCTGTATACAAGATTATTTTAATAATTGTCCCAAGTTATAAAAGATTTTATGCCTTGCGCATCCAAACCAATTTTATAAACACTTTTCAAAAGAGTCGGTTAATTGTATTTACCAGTGTAAACTGACGTATTTTTCAAAAAGATTAAGTGCAGGTACTACATGAAATGGGCTGGAACTTCTGAGTATTAGTTAAAGAGTCTTGCAAGCTCTTAATACTTAAAGTCCGTTGAACAATATTTACTTTCTGTTTTAGATCCGCCTGTGGATCCACTTACAACCGTTGTGTAATATTTTATTATACTTTGAATTCGGTTTGTATTATTACTTTAGACTTCCGCTGTGCATTAAACTGTGATTATTTGACTATGATGATATCAACTACGTCACGATACTCCCCACCGGGCCCACCGGTAATACGTGGAAATATCGGGGTGTGACAGGTTGGTATCATAGCCAACGTTGAGTGAATTAAACACTAGCCTTTTGTGTTTAATCTCAATGACACAGTTGCACATTCATTGACTTCCGAGTCTAGGCAAAGGACTTAGGATTAATCCTAATCTTAATTGGTTTTTTTCTTTTGTTGTTTCTTTTGTTTTGACAGGATCAAAAGCAAAAAAAAAAAAAAAAATGCCACCAAGAGTGAGAGGCCGAGGAGGAAGAGAAAAAGCTCCAATTACTGCTAGGAACGACCATGAAGCCGGGCCATCACACCGGCGTACACCATCCACTTCATTCGGATCAAGTCCTCACGAAGATTGGAGGACATATCTTGAGCCTGCGAGGCGTTCTGTCTCGCTCAGTTCCTCACCATCCTATCACCATACCTTTGGGCCGCAGCAGGAGGACGAGCCCAACGACTCTCACCACTCTTACATTCCTCTGCAACGATTGGGTTCATACCATTTCCAGAACCCAACACCGTATTTTCAAAGCCGGTTCAACCCGATGAACCAGATAGAAGAACCAGAGGGTCAAAACCCTTTGGGACCGGCTGATCATTATCCTGAGATGCAGGACATGGAGATGGATGATGATCCAGAGACGCCACCATCTGGGATGCCGACGCATCCCATTGAAATTTCTAGCGGATCATCCTTTCATCGTTTGCCTTACAGGGGCCCTGATATTTTTGCTGAAAGATCGGCTACATACAAGTGGGAGTATACTCCCCCTCACCACAACTCACCACCTCACCAACAGGTCCCTTCTGAGGACCCGCATTTTCAGGCGGTCACGCCACCGCCACCGCCACCGCCAGCGCGCCAGAGCAGCAACTGCCTCCAGAACCATCGAGGTGAAGAAGAGGTGCACGGATGTCCGTGTTTGGGGGTTTCCACTTCAGCACCCCCAACACTCCAGCAACAGCAACTACCCGCCGCTGTATGAAGACCCGCAAATGGGTGGGCCTTCGAATGCAGTATCTGAAGTCGACTCTGCGTCAGTCGCACCACCACCAATGGGTTATGAAAATCCAATCCCTTCTTACCCAGGTGCAGCTGGGTATAACCCTTTTGAGCAACCAGCTTATTCTGGTTACAACTACAACAATGCCCCTGCCATTGAACCGTATGTCGAGGCAGCCAACTACAATGCTCTCTACCCTGGACCCTTTCCAGCTACATACCCAACTGGGTACCCCGCATATGGGTATCAATACCCACCACCTCCTCATCCACAGCAGCAACAGCCGCCGCAACCGCCACAAATCCAACCACCGCAGCAGCAAGAGATACTCCAAAGGTTGCACGAGGTGGAACAAAGGGTAGACGAGGAGCGTAGGAGCCGCCGCGGTCTACTAGAGGGTTTGGCAAACCTTATAAAGGGGAAGAAGAATAGGGATTATTAAAAATCCTTGTTTATTTGTTTTGTAATTTTTATTTCAATTAAGTCCCTGCGTGGACATTTTATTTATGTATTTGGTCCCTGCGTGGACTTGTCTTTCTTATTTTTGTCCCTGCGTGGACAATGTTATTTATTTAAAGACCCGTTTAGGGCATTATTGTAATTTTTAGGATTTATTTATGAAAAATTCCCTTTTTGAAATTACATTTGGCATATAACATAAACATATACATTTATCGTAAATCAAAATATCCTTTCAATTTATAATTGATCTGCCTTTAAATATTAAAAGAAAATCTCAAGGATATAACCTAGCCTATATGTCATGTCAGACATGGCCATGATGGTAAAACCTTTTTAAGATTCAAATCCTTGTTAACATCTGAAAACATGTTAGCACTCCTGGAAAATGTGATTCGATAAAGTCACACATGTCATCTTTATATTGGATTCTTCCAAATTCCTTGTCAAGCCTAATGATCTAGAAATCATGGATTCAAATCATCAATTAAGATGATCATATTATTAAACATCCATTTGTGATGAAACGCCTACGGGCCATACCTATTGTCCTATAAGACAAATGACAGTTGTACTCTATGACTCACTGTTAAGAAAAGGTGATGAACTACGTTTAAACCTTAATGCCTCGATCCTATAAGGTCATGGCTTAAAACAGTCCTTATGACTAGTCCTTTTGTGCCACCATAATATCCTTAACAATTTATAAACTAGGATAGATTTTAATGAAAAGTTTAAGATAAAAATTTGATTATCAAATTAACCAAATATGGTTTATATTACCATGGTTAATGAATCATCAAAAATGATGATTACATAATAAACCTCTGAACAAACTATTGTCAATTTTTTTTATAGCAATCAAACTTCAGCATGTCTGAATCAGAAGAGATTAACAGTCATCTAAGGGAGAGAAATGATACCACCAGAATAAATGTAGCTGGTGCAAATCTTCAAGCATTGATAGACAATGTTGTTACTCGAGCCATTGACAGACAATTCAAAGAAACAAGTGGTACTCGCATTAGGACCCAGTCTGTACCTCATACAAACCACCTTCCAAGACTCATACATCTCATAAGGACGATTCTCATCATTCGTCGAATCAGAGAAGTATTCCATCCAAACGAATTGTGCTCAATCAGGAGCGCGTGTTAAGACCTGCTCTTATAAATACTTCATCTCTTGCAAGCCAAGGGACTTTACAGGAGAAAAAGGAGCCATTGATTGTATGACATGGCTCGATGAGATGGATACTATGGTTGACATTAGTGGTTGTGCGGAATAGGATATTGTGAAATTTGTTTCACAGTCATTTAAAGGTAAAGCTTTGGCTTGGTGGAGGTCGCTAATTGTAACACCTCGTAGAATCACGTCCAATAATGTGTTGACACGTGTAATAAACCCTAATAAAGTCAAACGTTGACTATGAAGGACTAATTTCGTCAAAAAAAACGAAAACTTTGAATGTGGAAGGACCAAAATGTGTCAACATGCCAAACTTGTGCCTCTGACTGACCTCATATGATGTTCGTATTCTTTATTGAATAAATTGTCGGACACCAGAAGCCCTTTGTGTTTAAAACCAAAAATTTACAAACCACAGGGGTTAAAAGTGTCAACATGTTAATTCTTACCTCTGAATGACCTTTTAACGATCCCGAGGCTTTGTAGAATCTTTTATACTCTCACGATTGTCGGATAATGATTTCGTGGAGTTTTGATGCAATTAAACGATTTAAATTGCAAATATCAAGAAGATGGGTTAAAAGCGTCAACATGTTCAAATTAACCTCTGAGTGACCTTTTAACAAACCCGAAGCATCGTAATGTTCATTATTACTCTCGAGGATGCCTAATATGGATAACATAGGGCTTTGACGCGATAAAATGATAATGCACGCAAGTTGTGCATTAAAGTGGCCAAAAGCATCAAACTATAAAACTACACCTTGGAGTGACCAGGTAAGCGAACTAGAGTAAACTGAAGTGTCGTAATATCCCATCATACTCTTGGGAATGCTTATTATTGATCTTGAAAGACTCTTATGCCATTTCATGATAAAACGCACAAGTTCGCAAATTTAAGGGTTAAAAGCGTCAACGAGAAGAAACTAGTATATTCGTTGATCATTTAACGAAACCGGGCCTAACGGTGTTTGGTTATCCTTCTAAGATCACCTACAAACTAACTAGAAGGGTTAAAAGTGCCTAAAATGAAAGATATATTGAATAAAAAGGTACAGGGGCCAAAACTGTCAAGTTTGAAACTTGATATGAGGCCGTGGCGCGCGGCGACGCCTCCCCCTGTTGCTGTGGCGCGCGGCGAGGGCTCAATTTTGGCAGAATCTCACTTCCAGCTGCCAGTTCTTCTTCCTTGTTCACCACTTGATCTCTAAAACCATTTGATTCATTCTAGGGGCTTGCTAACTGAATTATAAGCCTGGTATTACACTTGTTTTAATCCTAGAACTCCTTAGGACACATGTTGATCATCCAATGATCCTCTAAACTCTATATAAAGGGTGTAGAATTCACTTCAAAATTCACACCTTCATTCCAATTTGCTATCTCTCTCATATCATAGAGGATCCTGATCATTTTGGAACCTCTCTTGAGTTCTATTTAGTCCATAGGACCAATTGTAAGTGTTCTTACATGACTAGTTTATTTTATTTGGCTTTTAGAGCCGAAAAGTCAAGCGTTTTTTATAAACGCTTTAACTTTTAACTAGACCATAAACGGTCAAGCCATTGTTCGCAACGAACATGGCTACGTGATCGTAATTAGGTAGGTGTTAAACCCTCAAAAGGGCACCTCCTAATTACCAAGTTTACTTAGTTAATTGTCGGGTCAAAGTAATTAAATAAAAGTCAAACGGGTCAGTTTTTAAATAAAATTCATAACTGATAATATAGAAGCTATAAAATCAGTTTTGTCACTTTAATAACTTGATAAATATTAATTGAACATGTCTAGGCATGTTCAGCCCGACAGTTCTGAGTATTAGGCTTGGTTCACAACCGAAAGTCGCAAAAGTAGACTTTTGCTTTGACTTTCAGTTCTGAATCGATTTAGTTTAGTTTTAGTTATGCCTTAGGGTTCCTTTGGGACCACATTGCATGTTGGTATAACCCTCTGAGGTTATACTATATGGTTCCTTAGAAATCAGTGATCATTTGCATGTTCCGTTAAATGCTTAAAACTTGACCATTATGCCCTTTTGATATAAAAAACGAGATTTTTGAAAATGTGAGAGGACAAAAAGTTTTATTACTGATATATAAGTATGCCCTAAAAATTTGACATCAGTTCCTTGTCTAAAATAAAAGTTATGCAAGATATCGTAAAACAAAAGCTTTTTGTTAATTAAATTGCATTTTTGGCATAAATCATATTTAAACCCAATTGTTTTCACCAAACTTGCTACCCACTGTTATGAAATAATATTTAAGGATTTTTTGAAATTTTTGTCAAATTTTATACTGGCCATAGCATAGAGTTCAAGCATAAATTCGGTAATTGACGATAATGCCCTTTTTGTTAATAAAATGAGTTTAACATATGATTGGCATACCAAACCTTTTTCTACTGATATCATATGTAAATAAAATATTTTAAGCATTAGAGACTGATCAAAACTCCAGAATTTGATAAACACCTTGAATACCGTCAATTACCGACTTTTACGCTAATTAGGCGCATAGTATGGTTTAAAACCATATTTAACGCCTAAGACTTGTTACCTACTGATTTTATAAATAAATTTTTATACTTTAACAGTAAGTATAAGTCTTGAACTTAGATTTTCAAATTTGACCTTAAAAGCATATGTGAAATGACCAAAATGCCCCTACGGTGCATAGATTGGCCATAAATGATAAACCTTAGATATGTATGATATCTTACTGATGCAAATTGATAAAATAAATATTTTTACTGAATATTTTAGACCAGAACCTCAGTTTTCTATTAAACCTCTTTTATAAACTTTAAAATGACCAAATTACCCTTTCGGGGCTTAAATTGGTTTTAAATTTGTTTTGGACATAATTGAAGATATCCTACTGATATCACAACATATTTTAAGCATAATAACTTATGGAACTTGTACATGACTCATTCGGTCACCCGTTTATGCTTATACGCGTACGGTGAGGTTTATGTGACAAGTTTACATAAATTAGCCGAAACGGGTCAAACCTTATCATTTATACTTCAAAATCCAGAATGTATTTACTTTACCCATATTATACAAGTCTTCATACTTGTTGGGTCTAAATTACATTTTATTCCGGTCATCGCTTAATCTAGCGTATCGTACCGTTTCTAATACTTTAAGTTAGCCGGTCTAGGTCTATGACCTAAATAAGACCCGTTAGCATTCTAAATTGGTTATATATATTACCATCATTCCAGACTAGAGCCTCCCGGTAAAAGCTATCTGCATTTAATTAGATTGGATACAGTTGAGTTATATAAATCTTGCTGTAAATCAAGAAGTAGCTCAGGTAAATACTTTTAACTTATTTTCCCTATACGGGCTTGGGATACGGTAAATTATTATCGCTTGGTTGGGTATTGAATATTTAATCGATTAGTGGTTAAATCATTGAGATAACCCGTTTTAATCTGTTTTGTTTGGTACAAAGCCTTTGGGGGATTAACGACCGTGTCCTGGATATCCTCGGCTCATTCATTAGAAATGGCCACGACTTAAGCACGGGGTGTAGGCATACACCTGACAGTTGCGTATGTAAAACGGTATCTCAATCGTGAGGAAACTTCTTGTAGGCTTATACTAGTGGAGTGTCTATTGATCTTGTTCCGGCTCTTCTAACCGGGTCCTGAATGGACGACAAACATATAAATCCGTATACAAGATTATTTTAATAATTGTCCCAAGTTATAAAAGATTTTATGCCTTGGGCATCCAAACCAATTTTATAAACACTTTTCAAATGAGTCGGTTAATTGTATTTACCAGTGTAAACTGACGTATTTTCAAAAGACTAAGTGACAGGTACTATACGTAATTGGCTGGAAGCTCCTTGGTGTCAATGAAAATATGAGTGCGTCATAAAAATTTGACATCCGTTTCTGGTCTCAAATGAAAGTTATGTAAGATATCGTAAAACAAAAGCTTTTTGTTAATTAAATGACATTTTTGGCATAAATCATATTTAAACCTAATTTTTGACACCAAAATTGCTACCCACTGTTATGATATAATATTTAGGGATTTTTGGAAATTTTTGTCAAATTTTATATTGACCATGACATAGAGTTCTAGCATATATTCGGTAAATGACGGTAATGCCCTTTTTGTTAATAAAATTAGTTTAACATGTGATTTGAATACCAAACCTTTTCCTACTGATGTCATATGTTAAATAAAATATTTTTAACATTAAAGACTGACCAAAACTCCAGAATTTTATAAGCATCTCATATATCGTCAAATACCGACTTTTACGCTTATTAAGCGCATAGTATGGTTTAAAACCATATTTAACGCCTAAGATTTATTACCTACTGATTTTATAAATAAATTTTTATACTTTAACAGTAAGTATAAGTCTTGAACTCAGATTTCCAAATTTGACCTTAAAAGCATATGTGAAATGATCAAAATGCCCATACGGTGCATAGTTTGACCATAAATAATAAACCTCACATATGTATGATATCTTACTGATGTAACTTGATAAAATTAATATTTTTACTGTATAATTTAGACCAGAACCTCAGTTTTCTATTTAACCTCTTTTATAAACTTTAAAATGACCAAAATACCCTTACGGGGCTTAAATTGGTTTTAAATTCGTTTTGGGCATAATGGAAGATATCCTACTAATATCATACCATATTTAAAGCATTTAACTTGTGGAACTTATACATGACTCACTCGGTTACCCGTTATGCATATACGCGTTCGGTACGGTTTATGTAAGTAGTTTGCATAAATTAGCCGAAACATGTCAACCCTTATCATTTTTACTTCAAAATCCAGAATGTATTTAGCTTACCCAATTTATACAAGTCTTCCTACTTGTTGGGTCTAAAACACATTCTAATCCGGTCTTCGCTTAATCTTGCGTTTTGAACCATCAACCTTTCATTAAAACTAACCGGTCTAAGTTAAAACTTAAATAAGACCCGTTAGGAATCTAATAGGTTATTAAAACCTTCGTTCCAGATTAGGAGCCCGGTAAAAGCTCCCTGTACTTGCTGATTAGAAAATACGACTGAGAATAAATTTCATTTAGCTCAGGTAAATACTTTTAAATTATTTTCTCTTATACGGGCCTGGGATACGGTAAATTATTACCGCTTGGTCGGGTATTAAATATTTAATCGATTAGTGGTTAAATAATTCAGATAACCCGTTTTAATCTATTTTGTTTGATGCAAAGCCTTTGGGGGTTAATATGACCGTGTCCTGGATATCCACGGCTCATTCATTAGAAATGGCCACGACTTAAGCACGGGGTGTAGGCATACACCTAACAGTTGTGTATGTAAAATGGTATCTCACTCGTGAGGAAACTTCTTGTGGGCCTATACTAGTGGTGTGTCTATTAATCTTGTCCAGGCTCTTCTAACCGGGCTTTGAACGGATGACAAAAATATAAATCTGTATACAAGATTATTTTAATAATTGTCCCAAGTTATAAAAGATTTTATGCCTTGTGCATACAAACCAATTTTATAAACACTTTTCAAAAGAGTCAGTTAATTGTATTTACCAGTGTAAACTTACGTATTTTTCAAAAAGATTAAGTGCAGGTACTACACGAAATGGCCTGGAACTTCTGAGTATTAGTTAAAGAGTCTTGAAAGCTCTTAATACTTAAAGTCTGTTGAACAATATTTACTTTCTGTTTTAAATCCGCGCTGTGGATCCACTTATAACCGTTGTGTAATATTTTATTTTAGTTTCAATTCGGTTTGTATTATTACTTTAGACTTCCGCTGTGCATTAAACTGTGATTATTTGACTATGATGATATCAACTACGTCACGATACTTGTCACGGCCCCCGACCCGGTTTAACCCGTTCCAGGAGTCGCGGGACAGAAAATCCCGTGGTATTTATTTAACAGCGGAAGTTTCTTCAGGATCTTTTAAAAACTGAAATATTTCCCGATTATTTTATTTCACAACTCGGGATAAACCCGGTAATTTACAATCTTGAGATTTCACAAAGAAATCTTTTATTTTATAAAACATGTTTCCTTATTTTTATACTGAGCCACTTCCTTAAGCTTGTAGTGCTTCACGGCAGTTTTCCTGGATCACAACAGATCACCTGAAACATGTTTGAAAAAGGTTTTGTCAGTGGGAAATACTGAGTGAATCATTCTTTTTAATAAAACAACACTTTTGTTATAATTTACAGTATTAAGAGGGATTACAATGTTCCTGATATCAAACCAACTACCCACGGTATTTGTCACTCGACCGGATCTGTGACTATGGTCATATCCCCCATTGGCTGCCCCAATGGTGACGATTATCAAGTAATGTATACAAAACCCCACATACCGGCTGTAACTTGGTGATTACAAAGACTTAATCCCCGTAATTATAACTTTGAAAATAAACATGCTTTTATAAACAAATTTGATAAAAAGAGAGAATGACTCACATTGCAGATTTAATTTTGAACAGAGCTTAGCCTACTGATTAGCCTTGATAACCTAGTTTAAATAATAATGCACACAAACTAGGTTAGTAACTTAATACAGCATTTACGATAACTCACGAGATTAAACCCTCACATTGAATGACAAAGCATAAACCCTAATGTGGGCAGCACTTAAACATCCATTGGATAGTTTAATCGATCGGACATTGAATCGTATCAGCGATCGAGTTATTACCCTGAATTGCGGCAGCACTTCGTGATTCGTGTGTGTTTTTGTAATAATTCTACGATAACTCAGTGTATGAAGTGAGTTTTAACGTCGAAATATGCAAACAATTCAAGTCCCAAGCCCCTGTATTTATACCCCAAATTGACACCCCCCGCGTGTCGCGGAGGTTTCCTCCGTCCCTGTCGCGTGTCGCGGGGCATACCCCCTAGCCTAGGGTAGCCTCGTGTCTCAGGTAGCCTAGGTGAGTCAACGTTGCATGCAAATTCAGTTTCAACAACGTTTTATTTAGATAATCATAACTAGGGTTTTACCCCCCTTGAGTTTTAGGGGCCCTAATCCTGATTCCGATTGTTCTGAAAATTTTAGGGTTTGTTCAGAATTACTTTGGTTTCTCAATTAGGGTTTCCTATTTGGACAATTAAAATAATAATTAGGACTTTTTAATGAGAGTTGTTACATTATCCAAATGTAGCGAGAAATGAGTACCGGTTCTGGCGAAGCCAGCGTTGGTCTCGCAGCTTTAACGATATTGCGGATTTCACTAATCAGTCCCCAAATGTAGCGAGAAATGAGTACCGGTTCTGGCGAAGCCAGCGTTGGTACCACTCTAGCATATTCAAAGAATGTCGAAGTATAACCGCGACAATCTACACCCATCATCCGATTATTTAGGAACTTATTTGTCATTTGTTCCTTTTCATACTCGGGACAAAATTTTCTTTCTACAAGTCTCTTAAATTCTTCCCAATTCATGGCATAAGCTATTATTCTTCCTTTTGATTGTAACACAGTGTTCCACCATTCGAGTGCTCCTTCCTTGAAAAGATTTGACGCGTACATGACCTGATCATCTTTGGCACATTTACTTATTGCAATTAATGCTTCGGTTTCTCTAACCAACGCAGTGATGCAGTTGCTCCTTCATTGCCTGCAAATTCAGTGGGTTTACAAACAAAGAATTCTTTAAAAGTGCAACCAGGCGTTGCGGCTTTCATTTTCTTAGGAAATGGAGCTTGATGTGGTTCCTCATTATGATTAACATGATCATCGCCTCCGTTTACACTATTACTGAAGTTATCTTCAGAAATACGTTTACTAGGAACGATTTGTTGCGGTTCGATTGGATTCTTTACAGCAGTAACGATTGCTGGAATAGCATTGGCTATCCCTTGAGCAACAATATTTTCGATATCTTGCCTAGTCATATATTGATCCCCTGGATGTTGCTCAGACTGATTAACCTCATTTACTGGTTCATTACCAATGTTTTCCATCTGATAATTAATATATATAATTTTATTAGTATCTGATAAATAACAATTATACATAAAAACAATCAGACAATTTTCACAATACACGTATAGTCAAAACTATTGATTTCTCGATTTCATTTTATATCTTTTATAGTATGCATCACTACACACCAATATCTTACAGAGTTTTATTCGTAGTTATTTTACAGACTGATTTCACTATTACTTTTACTATTACACAACCACAGTTTCACCATCCTACTATCTCTCGTCACTTGTCGTCCTAAAAACGAAGCTCCCTTTCATCATACTTCCAGGCAATTTGTCCCCTATCTCCCGGATTCTATTTCCCGCATCCATGAACTCTTCACCAAAATGGCGAAGTTCTGCTAAATTCTCGTTACTCATGGGTGGATTTGGTAATGGTTCTGGGTCGAACTGAGGAAGAAAGGAATAAGGACTATTGATTAGGTTTTGAAACTGCCAATCATTTGTCCACCATTCGTCTATCCCCAGAGGTTGAGTATGGATTATAGGGTCTGGAATTGCTGGTTCTAAGTTTATTGGTAGTTGATTTTCAATAGTAGGGTACAGATTATTATTAATTGTCCTGACAACATCACAGCTTGCCAATGCCCGATCTAATTCCTCCTGAAAAGGTAACTCCTCCACCTGTCTAGAACTTTCTCCGACTTCCCTCTGGATTTGCCTAGAACTTCCTCCATATTCCATTCCTGATGGCCTAGAACCTTCTCCCAATTCCATTTCCAGTGACCTAAAACCTTCACTGACTTCAACCCATTTTCCTTTGTCTAAAGGATTTTCTATTTTAGGAATTTTCCTGGTTGTAGGCTTCCTCCTACGCACACGTCTCCATCCCACAAATCTCCTCCTCTTCTTGGGTTTAGGTTTCTCTGGAGGTGGTGAAGCATTGAATTCAACAGGTTCTTCTATGTCTGGTATATACCTATTGAAATCTCGGGAAACCTCTATTTTTACTGGATAGAGATTTAGGTTTTGAAGGGCGTCAGACAAGTCACTCATGCTGTTATGCAAAATACACACAATTACTAATGTATAACAAAATTTTCATAGAAAATCTTTTAAATATTATTTCATACTGGGTAAATACAAAACAAATGAAAATTTAAAACACACGAGGTTTTATTGTAAATTTATTTATTTACTGGATAAGATTTCTGAACTGTAGGCACTAAAACTTGATTTTAAAATATTTAGAGATTTGCATTTACTGCTACAGTAGCTAGCATATAAAGATCTGCCCATTTCTCATCTAATTTGTCATCCCAAGGTGTTTTACTGGTTAATTCCTGGGTTTCCTGTTTAACTTTCTTCTCTCGGGATTTCTTTATTTTCTCCTTACTTTTTCTAATAATCAGACTTCTTTTACTAGGAGAAAGTGGTTCTTCATACTGCGCTTTACGGACAAATATTCCTTCTTCAGGAATTACATAAGGTTTTGTTTGGGATGAACTTCCCTTCTCGTTGGATGACCTATCTAGTTTAAGATAGATGTTTGACAGCTTTTGTTTACCCATACTGTAACTAACAAATAATCAGTTAATAAAACACATAATCACATAATTGGAAATCAGTAAAAAATTAAGTATTTCTAAATAATTAATAGGCTTAAATCAGTGGCTCTGATACCACCTTTTTCTGTCACGGCCCCCGACCCGGTTTAACCCGTTTCAGGAGCCGCGGGACAGAAAATCCTGTGGTATTTATTTAACAGCGGAAGTTTCTTCAGGATCTTTTAAAAACTGAAATATTTCCCGATTATTTTATTTCACAACTCGGGATAAACCCGGTAATTTACAATCTTGAGATTTCACAAAGAAATCTTTTATTTTATAAAACATGTTTCCTTATTTTTATACTGAGCCACTTCCTTAAGCTTGTAGTGCTTCACGACACTTTTCCTGGATCACAACAGATCACCTGAAACATGTTTGAAAAAGGTTTTGTCAGCGGGAAATACTGAGTGAATCATTCTTTTTAATAAAACGACGCTTTTGTTATATCTTACAGTATTAAGAGCGATTACAATGTTCCTGATATCAAACCAACTACCCACGGTATTTGTCACTCGTCCGGATCTGTGACTATGGTCATATCCCCCATTGGCTTCCCCAATGGTGACGATTATCAAGTAATGTATACAAAACCCCACATACCGGCTGTAACTTGGTGATTACAAAGACTTAATCCCCGTAATTATAACTTTGAAAATAAACATGCTTTTATAAACAAATTTGATAAAAAGAGAGAATGACTCACATTGCAGATTTAATTTTGAACAGAGCTTAGCCTACTGATTAGCCTTGATAACCTAGTTTAAATAATAATGCACACAAACTAGGTTAGTAACTTAATACAGCATTTACGATAACTCACGAGATTAAACCCTCACATTGAATGACAAAGTGCGATACTTAAACATCCATTGAATTAACAACGAATGACAAAGCATAAACCCTAATGTGGGCAGCACTTAAACATCCATTGGATAGTTTAATCGATCGGACATTGAATCGTATCAGCGATCGAGTTATTACCCTGAATTGCGGCAGCACTTCGTGATTCGTGTGTGTTTTTGTAATAATTCTACGATAACTCAGTGTATGAAGCGAGTTTTAACGTCGAAATATGCAAACAATTCAAGTCCCAAGCCCCTGTATTTATACCCCAAATTGACACCCCCCGCGTGTCGCGGAGGTTTCCTCCGTCCCTGTCGCGTGTCGCGGGGCATACCCCCTAGCCTAGGGTAGCCTCGTGTCTCAGGTAGCCTAGGTGAGTCAACGTTGCATGCAAATTCAGTTTCAACAACGTTTTATTTAGATAATCATAACTAGGGTTTTACCCCCCCTGAGTTTTAGGGGCCCTAATCCTGATTCCGATTGTTTTGAATATTTTAGGGTTTGTTCAGAATTACTTGGGTTTCTCAATTAGGGTTTCCTATTTGGACAATTAAAATAATAATTAGGACTTTTTAATGAGAGTTGTTACAATACTCCCCACCGGTAATACGTGGAAATATCGGGGTGTGACACCTGCAAACCACCCAATTTTAGTGTTAATTAAAAAACAAAAAAGATTGGCTAAACGCAGTGCACCCCTTTTGATTTGACTGAGTTTACTTTATTTTTATTTATTTTTTACAAAAAAGCATATTCGCTGCGTGTTTCATAAGTTTTGTGAAGTCATGTGATCGGCAAATTTCATAACGTCAAAGTCATGTGAAGATGCAGGTTATAAGATCTGTGAAGTCATGTGATCGGCAAGTCTCAACTATTTCAGATATAACCTGCATAAACCAACATGGCAAATCATAACGTCAAAGTCAAACTGAAGAAGCAAAACTTTATTTTTATTTTTAAAAGAAATGATTCTGATATAAGGTTATGTAAGCAAAATAGCTTTGAAAGATTAACCATTTTAAGATCTGTGAAGTCATGTGATCGGCAAGTCTCAACTATTTCAGATATAACCTGCATAAACCAACATTGCAAATCATAACGTCAAAGTCTCGACTGAAGAAGCAAAAGTTTATTTTTAAAAGAAACGATTCTAATATAAGGTTATGTTAACAAAACAGTGAGTTAAACCACTGTTGGGTTAAAATAGTGAGTTAAACCACTGTTGGTTTAACTCACTGTTTTAACCCAACAGTGGTTTAACTCACTGTTTTAACCCAACAGTGGTTTCAACGACTGTTTTAACCCAAAGAGAACCAGATTATCAGTTAATTAATTAATTAATATGTTATTGTAAATAAGTGCTTGAAACCACTGTTGGGTTAAAACAGTGAGTTAAACAACCGTTGAGTTAAAACAGTGAGTTAAACCACTGTTGGGCCAACCATTGTTTTAACCCAACAGTGGTTTAACTCACTGTTTTAACCCAACAGTGGTTGAAACCACTGTTTTAACCCAAAGAGAACCAGATTATCAGTTAATTAGTTACATGTTTTGCATACATAATGTCCATTGTTATCTTTTCACTTACAGAAGACAAAGAGAACCAGATTATTAGTTAATTTGTAAGATCCCAATACACTATTTTTTTTCAAACCATTAACATTACTAGTTTCATTTTATCCATTCTAAATATCCATCCCTTCAAGAATACAAAATAAGTTTACTTAAACCAACCTCAAATCTCCGAAAAAAGAATTGATTGTCTTAAAACCATGATTCTCAGGAAGTAATCCGTTTCGAGGCCGAATTGTTATCGTAACCTCCAAACCTGATACAAAAGCAGTAGAATGTCATCATATATTATAGCATGAGTTATTTGATTTTCAAAACAAATATCTAATTTACTACAATTACCATCATATCAAAAACAAAATACAAGGTAGAGATATAAACAAACCTGATGAGCATGTGTACAAGCCATGGTATAACATCTTCTTCACCTATTGGGCCAAACAACCCCTTCGATCAATTTTTTTTTTCTGATTTCAAACATCCTATGACTTTGAAGAATCATAAAAACCAACCTCTGTTTGAACCAAGAAAACCACCACCGTAACAATGATGGTGGTCGAATAAATATTAAATCTGCAGATCGATCGACTTAAATGACAGATAAACAATCACTACTACATTAAGTAAAAGAATCGAGAGACAAAAACTGACCTCAAAATAGTTGATTGAAACCGCACCCTAATACTCCAACTCGAACCAACTCGCTGATAATATTTTGTCGATTTCATTTTCGATTCTCCAGTTCAGACAATCAACCAGCTGAAAAGACATTTAGTAATTTGAGATTCAAGCTTAATGATTTATGGAACACATTTCAATAATCTGTTTCTATGATGATATGAACTCCCTGCAAACCACCCAATTTGAGTGTTAATTAAAAAACAAAAAAAGATTGGCTGAACGCAGTGCAGCCCTTTTGATTTGACTGAGTTTACTTTATTTTTATTTATTTTTTACAAAAAAGCCTATTCGCTGCGTGTTTCATAAGATCTGTGAAGTCATGTGATCGGCAAGTTTCATAACGTCAAAGTCATGTGAAGATGCAGGTTATAAGATCTGTGAAGTCATGTGATCGGCAAGTCTCAACTATTTCAGATATAACCTGCACAAACCAACATGGCAAATCATAACGTCAAAGTCAAACTGAAGAAGCAAAACTTTATTTTTATTTTTAAAAGAAATGATTCTGATATAAGGTTATGTAAACAAAACAGCTTTGAAAGATTAACCATTTTAAGATCTGTGAAGTCATGTGATCTGCAAGTCTCAAATTTCAGATATAACCTGCATAAACCAACATTGCAAATCATAACGTCAAAGTCTCGACTGAAGAAGCAAAACTTTATTTTTATTTTTAAAAGAAATGATTATGATATAAGGTTATGTAAACAAAACAGCTTTGAAATATTAACCATTTTAACATCGCCCAAGAATATAGAAAAAAATGTCAGCGATCTAACGCAAATCAACTCGCATTAACTATTTGTCTTAATGCAATAGACTAACCTGACCACCACGGTTCATTCGTTGGGAATTAGGGAAGACAAACTTCAATTCCTGCAAGTAAAAGCTATTAAATTAAACAATTGCTTTTCCATAAAATACAAGTAGAAAAAACTAAACGAACACAAAACACAAACATTTACAAACTGTTTAAGAGGAGCACTTGGGTCACGAGATGTTGTTAGCAGAATTTTTGGATCTCTTTCAGTCGCATTTGCATATTCATCGTCTATGGTTGACCTTGGAACTAAATTTAAGAGAAATATATAACATTGTTACTTTCAACACCAAAACATATCAAAATAATCCCAAAAATAACCGAACCATATATTATCCATAAAACTAAATTCTTCAAGAATAAAAAACATTACCTTCTTGATCCGATACATCTGAGTAATGAACGTAAGTATGTGTCCCGGCTTTAAACGGACTTGCTGAACTGTAACATTTGATCTTATCAGCTGTTGACTCTTTGCATCCTTTTCTTAAAGAAACCGTTCCCAGTGTTTTTGAAGTCTGCTGGTTATACAGAAGCAGTTGTTTTATTGCAAAAGCCGAAAGCCGGGGTATAAGTTGTTTTTTATAAATATAATAAGATATTAAGGTGTACTTGTTTTGTCATCTGTAATAATGGGGTTGATGTTTTTTTTGAATGCAGATTTTAATAAAGAGTTCAATTTGTGTAAAATGACAAAAAACCTAATCTTTATAACAAAACCCAGATTCACAAATTTGGTAAGAACACCAATAACCACAAGCAGATTAATATAAGAACATCAATTATGGATATAAACAACCGATTGCTACAAAATTCAATCTCGATTACAGCAATTAAAAGTAAGAAATCGAAAGAGCGAAGGAAATGAAATGGAATACGATGACGTACCGCCCAAGTCGCTGAAAAGAATCAAAATCGGATCTCTATTGCGATTGAGGTTAGAAATCAGTCACTGAAAAGAATCAAAATCGGATCTCTGAATCTGCGATTGAGGTTAAAAATCACAGTTATCTCTTTGAAATATTGCATCTTTACAATTCAATTGTTGCGATTTAAGTCAGTTATCTCTTTGAAATATTGCATCTCTACAATTTAATTGTTGCGATTTAAGTTAGAATCACAGTTATCTCTTTGAAAGATTGCATCTTTACAATTCAGTTGTTCCTAATTGGCGATTTAAAGATTGCATCTTTGCAATTCAATTGTTCATAGTTGGCGATTTAAGTTAGAAACTACAGTTGTTTCTTTGGAATACGACGACGTACCGCAATACCAGTGAGAACAATTGGCTTGATAAGGGATGTTGAAGCTGCTATGGCAGATTGAACAACAGTCATTTTCTGGCAAAAACATTGATCCTGAGGTTTACCTGAGCTTCTGCTAAGGCACGTTTTCTGGCAAAAACAACCAATGCGTCATCATCAAAGCAAAAGAACAAACCCTAGGTCTAAAAATCCACAACTCACAAACTTCCAATACACTCAAATTACTACAAATCAAAACAAACAAATTTAACAAACCGATACCTTATCAAACATAAAAACCCTATCGATTTGCTTTCCGGCAATACTCTGCGAAACCGCAACTTCTCTCTACTGGTCATTACAAGTCACTACATGTGGAGCATTGTTCCTCAGCTCATCATCACTAAACGGCCTGATAATAACAACAAAATTAGAATAAAACAAAATTATAATCAAATTGAGTGGAAAAAGGACCTAGAAAGATTTGACCGAATGGATTAAAATAGCAATCGATTTGAGTTATTAGTTGAATTTCCACTCTTCTTCTTCTCTACTGAGAGAGAGAAAATGAGTTTTAGAGAGAGACTTGAGAATTATAAAGGCTCACTGAAATTAAAAAAAAAACTCTTTATAGGTATACGATTTGAATTTTGAATATGGAGCCATAATTTTAGATCTGGGCAGAGATTTTGAATTTTGAATTTTGAATCGTCAGAGGTTTGGAATGCAGAGGTTAGAATTTATAACATAGGTTTGGAGATGGGCAGTGGTTTGATGGCAGTAGTTTAATGGCAGACCTTTGGAATTTGAATGTGGGTCATCTTTGAATTTTAAAGTCTTTTAATATTAAGGTTAATAATGTAAAAATAATATAAGAAAAGTTTTGTTGGACAGCCTCTCCAGCTGACACATCTGCTTTTCTTATGTCATTGAAGTTTCTTCTTTTATAGAAAGTATAGATAGATATATACATTTTATAATATATGAAATTTTATAATATATGAATACGCATAATATTAATGAACATATGCATATAATAGTTCAAGTACATCACACCATAGTTTATTTTAAATAGTCATGTTTTAAACTTAAATAAATACACAAATGAGATAGTGTTCCAAATTAGTTCTAACAATTATAATAATTTTTATAAAGGTTCTCACATAGTCACATGGGAGAAGGGATGAGAAAAAAAGACCAATTTGGGTTGGACCGATCGAGTCCAATGCAAGAATTTTTTTCAGTCTTTTACTATCAATAGGAGTTCACACTATCATAGTCTTATATACTAGTCTGGTCCATATAACTTTCAATTGTATACAGCCCAAACTCTGAAAAAAATAAATATAGAAAGAGATTGTATCAGCCCAAACTGAGAAGAACCCAATTGCTTCCATGTTCTTTGTTATTAATTCAAACTAGTTTTGTTCGCGTCGCGCTTTGCTGCGAAATAGAGCAAATGATATTGTAAAACAGACGTTATTTGAAAATGTAACATTTTTGTTTAGAAAGCCAAACCGTTAGAATTGATTTAGTTGCGTACTTAAAGTTTTAGAAAAAAAAAATTAACCAACATATGTTATTAAAGAAATATTAAATTAACTGATAAAGAAAATATGTTTTGAAAGAAATATTAAAAAAAATTGATAAATATGGTTTTAGAAAAGAAAAAAAAATAACATTAAAGCTAAAAGAACATATAATTACAACTATTATAATATTAAAATATTAAAAAAGGTACATATTATTTTAAATTTTAAATCACTATTCATGATCACTCATATATATATATATATATATATATATATGAGAAATTTACCAAACTAGCAAAGAAACAAGTCAATTTACCATTTTATCAAGCTCATGCGTCCTTGGAAGGACTGTCAGTAGTCCTATGCCTCTTCTTGTTCCTTTTTTGCGTCTGGCACTCAACAATCGACACGTGTAGCCTTTTTCATGCGTCCTTGTGAGGCCTCCCATGCCTCCTCATGCGTCTACCAACTAGAAATTGACACGTGGACTTGTCTTCAGCAGGCGGTGGCAGCCAACGCATCCCAGACGCATGCGTCTGTCTGGCTCGCTGGCTGGCTTGTGGCTGGCTTAGCTTGTGTCTGGCTCGCTGGCTGGCTTGTGGCTTTTGATAATTAGATTTCATTTCTTTAGATTTTTTCATTTTAATTTTAGCTGTTGCCTTTTGATTTATTTATATATATATATATTATTATTGTATATTTGGATTGAATTTTTTATGTTTGTCTTACATATACAATAATAATATATTTATATATATATATATATATATATATATATATATTATTTATGTACCTTGATAATAAACATTTATGTATGTCTTATCGTTTTTTGTAACGTTGGAAAACAAAAAAACATTAAGAAAGTACTTAGATTTATAGTTAAACAAACGTTCGGCGAAACAAATTTCACATTAAACAATATTTGGACGCGGTAAGCAACGCCAAAAATACAATTTATCTGCCATAAACCTTCTATATGTCATAAATATTTCCTTCATATCACTTTTGAGACTGATAGGTTTATCAGTGAGCAGGTGCTCCATTATCATACATAGATAAACTGCTTCGTTACCAGACAGGGAGCTGCGAGACACGACGTAGTCGTCATTCATCTCAAATGACATTATTTTTTCCGGTTTTCCAGATTTTTTCCAGTATTGCATGTTTACCAATACTGCTCCTAAATATACCGCAATTTTTGTAAGCTTGGGAACCACAAGTTGTCGGTATTTCTCGCCTTCGCAAATGTCTGCACAGGGATACATTAACAGTTGTTGGGTCGCCAGGTCGAGTCGTAGCATTAGCCATTCCTTATTTTCTAGCGGGATAGGAAAAAATACGTAATCAACGTCAAAAAAGGATGGGTACGGCTTGAACTTACCATTGCAATAAGTTGCCACGTTTTTTGGAACGGAGTCCAATAAACACTCATAAAACTTTGGTGGTAGAATTGTCCAACGAAGATTTAACATAGGCTCTTTCAGAATTTTTCTAGTTCTCCAAGACATCAGTCTACCAACCCAGCCTTCAATATGCTGTAAAAAAAAACTTTAATTCAGTTACAGATGCATTTAATAAAAAATATTTTTTTAACATAGTAGTTTATATAATTTACTGTTTCGTTGAGGTAGCCGTTAGAACGAAATCCCAATAAAGTTCCCCAAAAGTTTTTGTCGAGCTGAACGTATCTAGTAAAAACTGCTGCATAACAAAACGGAGCGTCTCCGCTACGATAGAATTCTACCACATCTTTAGACCAATTCTCGTTTTCGTCGTCTGGTATCGCCCACCTACCACGGTTGTGCTGGTGTAAGCTATGTCGGTTATGTACATAGTCACCTTCATCAATACCGTGTCGATTTTCAATTTCGTTAGTAGATGTCCCGCTTTCGTTTGCATTTGCCGGCCTTCTCCATCGACTTAGTATCCAACTTGATGCCTTTTTAGCGGGTTGAGAGCAGTATTCGTCACTCGCTAAATCTTTTCCTCTCCGATTCGACATAAATAAATAATCCCTCTCTAAAATCTTTGCAAATGTGTTGAGTTTTTTAGAGTACGTTATTTTTTTTTTTACCATTAATATGCCAATATATATAAAACTTTTGCCAAAATAACAAAAAAAAAAAACAAAAAAAAATCGTACTTTTTACTGTAGCGACGCATTAGATGCGTCTATATTCCTTAAAAAATTGTGCCAAACTCATTAGATAGGTTCAAAACTCATCAAACATAAAAAATTGTACCAAACTCATTAGATAGGTTTCAAACTCATCAAAAACTGTGCCATATGTTCCAAACTCATCAAAAACTGTGCCAAACTCATTAGATAGGTTTCAAACTCATCAAAAATTGTGCCAAACTCATTAGATAGGTTCCAAACTCATCAAACACAGTGCCAAACGCATTGATGCTATATATGTTCAAAGTCAACGTTCAGTGCTCACGTAGACGCATCACAATCGGGTTACTGGTTCCCACCTGTTGACGGAGATCCGACCCTTCAAGCTCCTATCCGGCGGTGGTGTGTCGGAGATCCGACCGTTCAAACTCCGATCTGTCAGTCTTTTGAAGAAGATCCCACCCTTCATACTCTGATCCGTCATACCGTGGTTCGAAGAAGTGCTCATCTAGACGCTTAGGGGTTCTGACCCGAAGAGGTCTGACCCGAACCGATGTACATTTGTTGAAGACGATCCGACCCGACCCGTCAAACCTCAATCGTGGCTCTCACGGGACCACAATGAACTGGAATGGTTGGGATGAGGTCCCTTTACCACCCATCAACAATGCAGATGAACTCATGCATTCTGCCACTGCATTCGTGGACAATGCCGCTCCTTCCGCCAAACCGGTAAGCAAATCATGTGTTCTTATCGATTTATTATTATTTTGGTTCTAATGTTGCCTTTATTTTTTTTCTGCATTTCATTATCATTGTTTAGGTTAAGAATCCTAGAGTTAGAGTTAGAGCTGTTTGGACAATCATCGATAGGATCAAGAAAACAGTCACGGCAAAGATAGAACTAAGGTTGAGGGATAGTGTCTTCGGGCACTATTTGGATATTCAGTCTGTGATTTGTGAAAGCCCATTGTTGCTCTGTGTTGCACGACATCAGGCTTTCACTGAAAACCCTAGTCATGGAATATGTTACATGTTCGGCAATGATTCAGTCTTGTTTACCCCCTTACAGTTTTGTGTTATCACCGGGTTAAGATTTGGCGAGTACCCAACTGTCATATTCAACGAGTCAGCCAATTCATTCAAATCTAGGATATTTCCAGGGAAACGGGTGGTTAAACAACGCCACTTGAACGAGATATTCACTTCAGACTGGTCAAAATATT